>WYDI02009971.1:0-45967 GCA_009867235.2 Psittacus erithacus
CTGTGGCTGCCCCATCCCTGGCAGTGTTCAAGGCCAGGTTGGACAGGGCTTGGAGCAACCTGGTCTAGTGGAAGGTGACCCTGCCCATGGCAGGGTGCTGGAACTGGATGAGCTTTAAGGTCCCTTCCAGCCCAGCAACTAGCTTAGTATAGTGTAGTTATTATGAAAGGAGAAGTGTAGTGGAATGAAAGGAAAAAGAATTTAAAATAAGCAATGTCAATAGTCAGATTCCTCAGATTCGGTCTTAGTCGAAACAGGTTGAGAGGATTTGCCTGTGGTAAGATGCAGGTCAGTCCTTCAATGAGCTTTTGTGTACAGTATTCCCACATGTGCCGACTTCTTCTGATTGCTTTTCTCCCAGTGGCAATGTCACGAGTCTTCTTTCAAATGTAAACTTTAAAGACATGAGCACGAACCCAAGAGTTCCTAATTGATTACAATTCCATTAGGAAACAGCAATATCTGCAAGTCTTTACATAGTCCAAAGACAAATCGATTCTAACTATGTTAGTACTTTTAACACTTCCAAATTCCAAGTTAAATGCTTTACAAATTACAAAATCCTCATTTAATTACTTTAATAAATCTTGTTTACAGATGACTGTGAAAATCAGTGAAAACTAATTCACTTTGACTGTTCTATCTGCAGTGCTGACAAAAATAGAACAAATTTGTTTTTACTATGGTCTGTAAAGTGCAGAAAAAAGCTTTAATTGAATATAATCAAAATATGCTATCAGCACGTCATTATTCCACTATTATAACTTTTTAATATAATATTTTTATTTTTAAGTCTGAGGAAGGAATTTCTTTATCAGCAAAGGACTTTTGTTCCATTTATTATGGAAAACAAATGTTGAAAATAAACTTCGTAGCATTTAATTTTAGGTTCAAAGATTTGTATTTTAAATACTACTATCTGTCTTACAATATCAATGTCCAAGACATTTACTGCACAAGTTTGTGTGTTGCTATCATTTGTCAATGGTTAGTGATCAAAATACAGGAGGATTTGACTTGATATGGTTACAAAACCTTGGCAGCCCCTTGAGCCACACAAACTAGTTAAATGTCTTGATCTTGGCTCTCTGGAACCAGTTTAGCAGGAAGGCAAGGGCGCCACTGAAGTGCAGAAGAAACACAACACATGGTCACAACTTTTTAATGACACTCAGAAATCACCAAGTTTCCTAATTCACCATTTTTCTATTGTCCATATTTGTAATTGTCAGCAGATTACAAGAAAATGATTAATTCTACACTTCCAGTAAGGAAGCATGCCAAATAGAAGGCTCCCTCTTTGTGGTCTTTTAGGTAAGTGATTATGAACCTTTGAGTGAGATTTTCTACCCTTTTAGAGTCGTATGTATAGCTCACCATATTCTATAGGACTCTCACTGATATTGCTGGGACAAAACCCACCCTTGAATACTTAGAGGAATATAGCATGAAGTTAAAGGCTGATTATAAAATACAAGGACTATTTTCTACTTGGGCTCATTACTGTTTTTCCTTCTGGAGCTCAATTGAGCTGAAACATGCTGAACATGCCATAATACAGAGACAACAAGAAAAATGCACATTCATAAAACGTAAGGATCAAACCAAGAAAACCCAAATTCCATTAGCATTCTTTTCAACTTACTTCCTGGTACATGAACTAACAACTTATCTAGGATCCCAAAGGATGCACAAGCTCCCCCAAACAGACAGAAAAACATTCGTGTACAGCCAAAATAAACAAGCACTACTTCTCCAGTAAATGCCAGTATAAATCTTACGGTATGTGAGGTATGCCTAAGGATAGGAAACTCAGGCATCTATTTATACTGACATTCGTAAAAATCCCCTTTCCAAATCTCTCTCTCTTTTGGACAATACGATTTCTGGTGTCATATCTTTCAGAAAGGAGGATCTCCACTGTAATAGCCTTTCTCATTTACTGTCATGTAGACACTCTTACCGTGCATAGATCCAAAAGACTGAAACTTTCAATTATTGTCTTCTGATTTAAACTATTCAATTATTTCAACTATTGACTTATGATTTCTTCTGACTTAGTTCCACCTGGAGCAGATCAGTTGCCATCATTGTCTTTAGCAGAAGTGCTCCTTTTGAGGGCTTAATAAGAATAGTTACAAAGACAGTTGGGGTTTTTTTCAATGTATTTGGAGATTATTTCAGCATACAGGGTTTTTTCCTAAATGAAAACAATATCTAATTAATAGCTGACATATGTATGTACGTAGTAGTGCATGGCATGCACACACGATATGTTTCCTGATTACTGTACAGTACTATTAGCATCACATTGCATGTGCAGTAGTACAATTCAAAAGCATTTTAAGCATTCTAATTTTCTCCAGGCTTGGCACAGCTCTTTTCTTTTGATTCTGAAATCTGAACCCTGATCTGAGGAAGTGAGGGTTGTGGATATCTCCATTGTGCAGCAGGGAGGAAAAGGATTTGCATTCAAATGAACCAAAAAAAGGAAGAGAAATGGTCTATAATTAAGACAGTGCATATAAAGATGATATTTGAAAGGAATACATAGCAAAGGAGAGAGATCAAGCATGCGAGGGTCTTTTCAGTTCAGCATTTGACAGTGTAACCACTCAAAGTGACCCAGCTGGAACCACTATACCTAGCCAGGCTAAAATACATGGGGTAGGTGAGGCTAAGAGCTTGATTTGGTCAATATGATAGTAAAGATGCCTGTACTGACCAGATAGCAGTCCCTGTTACAGCTGCCCCTAGTACTGTTGCTAAGACAAAAAATTGGGCTCTGCAAACTAAACAATGCCTTAGTATTTTCAGACATCTGGCAATGACAGATATTTATTTAAAGAAAGGGAAGTCACAGCTGTCAGAAATAAAAACCAGTGTAACAGAAGTTCTGAAACTTGATGAAAAAGGTCATTCTCTTGAAAAAAATGTATGTCTGAGAAAAAACTCCATGAGGACTCTAGAGGTGAAAGGAGCCATTATCACAAGGCCTGAGTGATTGAAGTAATAAAGAAAACTGTATTTCGTGATTATGGTATGTAATAAAACATAATGAATGAGACCAAACAGTTTACTCCAGCAGAACTCTCATCACACACACAAGCTGAAGAGAGAAGACCGTTATTTTGAAACTGAAATTTGTCCTGAGACAAATATAAGTCTGCTTTGCACCTGGGTGGAGGAAGACTCACTGCTGGTCTGCAACCACCTGCACCCTGATACACCAGCAGATTGCTTGGTGCTATGAAGAGCATTGCTCCATGCAAAGACTGTGACATTCAAGGAACTATTAAGAATTTGAAAAAGTAACAAGATATTGATAATTTATAATCTTCTTATTCCTTCTTTTTCTGTAGGAAGACGCTGTTTTTTTGCAGCAGGCCGCATGGTGAATGCATATGTGTGTGGTTTTGGTGTGTGTGAGTGCTTTCTATTGCATCAGTTAGAGACTATTAAGCTGTCATAGCAGAAAATCAGAGCAGTGTCTTTTAAAGGAGCATTTCTTCAGCCATTACTCTTGCATTTTCCTTCTCCTTGCCACCACCAGAAACACAGGATACTGCCATGTAGTCACTGATTTCTCACAGAACAGACTTAACTGAGACATACTTTTTAATGATAGGGTATAAGATTTTTGCAATAATATTTTTTCTTCTATTCATGGGTTATATTGGCCTGTTTGACCTTCTTATAGACAGTTAAAAAACGTTAGGTGCTATTAATAGTCATTATCTCCAATTTCAGAGTGTACAATACAGATAAGCTGTCTGAATTGCCCAGTCTGTGTATTGGGTCAGTGGTCTCTGAGGTCCATGGGTCGTGGATGAGATTTTGCTGTTTTCTCTCCTAAATAAAATCCTTTACACCTGCCTGTTTCTCACACATTTCTAGTTGGAATGCCAGCTTGCTATGTAAAAGCTAGTTCTTGTAAAGTTTTGGAAATCCTAACAAAAGAAAAGCAAACGAGTTTGATAACACATGGGAATAGAGGGAAATTGGCACCTATGATTTGCACAGCTATACCTTTCATCTGAAGTGGGCAAGCCTGGGCCTCACTGACTGAAGTGAGGACTGTAGCCTACAGACCACATCACACCTTTATCTTGCTATACCTAGTAAATAAATACAGAGATAGCTAATAAGGAAAAAATACTACTTTTAAGAAAATCTTATGAAGAAACCCATTAAACACATTCTTTGACAACTGTGAAACTTCTTAGCCCTCGAGAAATCTCACTTGGAATAGCGCTTGCAGGAGTTCTCCTGTGTTCCAGTTAAATCAGGTTATCCTATTCCCCATCTGCAGTTTCCCGAAAAATACTGCACATTTTTGCTTCTTACCACTTTGAGACCGCATGAAAATACTGCACTTTTCAACAATTCCATGTTTGAGGTTGGAGACGAGCATCACTTGCACCCCTTGTATAATCCCAAGAATTACTCCATCCAAATGCATCTCAATTACTGGTGTTTCCTGAACACCAGTACTGTGGAGCTCTGTATGAATTGTCTCTAAGATTCTTCTATCAATTTCAATCACAAGCTGTTTTTTTATCTTTCTGTGCTTTACGATCAGGCTACAATATTGCTGTTCGTTCTGGGGGGGGTTTTGTTGTTTTTTTTTTTTTCCCCTTGGTCTAAACTTTAAAAGCAAATAGATGCTTTAAATGTAACATAATGTTTCTACTAAAAACACATTAGCCAAAAGAACATTCAGTTCTTTCTTATGTAGACATGTTAGTCTGGTAGGACTAAAATGAATAAAATGTGGAAATAAACCTTTTTTTAAAAGTTCCCAGCTTTGCTTGGTTATTCAGTTATCCTTGACTGTACTCTGAAAGACAGCGGAGAAAGCTGATGTTTTGATTACAAACCCATCCACCTGTTCTTGTAGAAGATCATTATTTATTCACCTAGATTTGGCTAACACTTTTAACAAAGAGTAACTTACTCCTGAACTTCGAATGATTCTTACTGACCTTGAAGCTAACCCCCCAACATAGAGCAGCAGAAAACACTGAGACAGTTTGTTCCTTTAAATCCTTTCCTAATGCATACTTATATCTGAATTATCCTACTTTTTATTTCATTCAGCAGCTCTTGCAGATACTGCCTCTTGGTAGTTCTGCTTTAAAAGGGAAGGGAAATATTGTACTCACTAAAAAGATAGATCTGTAGGGAAGTTATCAGCTCATGTGAATCAGTCAAGCTCCATTAACCTCAGAGGAACTGCATCAAATTAGCCAAGCTGAGGACCAAACCCTTAATTATTCTCTCCGTAAGAGACGATTTTGACCTTCAGCCTTAAGACTATGGCCACTAGATAGCTGAAACCTCAGCTTTTCAAAAACAACTGGGATTTCACTCAAAGGAACTCAGATATTATATGCAAATTAAAACGTGTATTGGGCATTCTCGCTGTATAAACACCTAATGCAACATTTAGACTTTTCATTCTTGCTTAGTCGAAAATCATTTCTTTCCTTACCTGTATAGTTTAATTGAGGTTGCTTCCCTAACCTTACTATTTCTAATTGAGAGCTACAGTAACAGAGTTATGGTATACATAGATTTAAAATATTAATTTACAAAGAAAAATGCTTTTGCCTAAATTTTAAAATCAATTATCACAGTCCTGTTGGCTTTACAGCAGTAAATGTCTCAGAGGAAACACCCAATGCAAAAACCATAGTTAGCAATGGGCAAAAGAATAAGTAGTTCTCAAAGGATTATATTTTTTATACATTGTTCAAGATCCAAAAGCTGTAATAGCATCACATAAGCTTCCAAATTATCAAGCAGGTCACAGATTACTGAGTGTTCCAGGCATCATCTGACCTGGGACTGGATGTGTCAGGAAAGTGGTGCAAGACCAATCACGCCAGCATTGCCCGTTTGCCTTGCTCCCTCTTCGAGTCAGAGCCTAGGTCCCCTGACTACCCACACCACACTCCTGCTAATTTAATCCCAGATGCCTTTGTGAAGTGACCAACTGACTTTCTCTGAGAGGACACCTGGCACAGCTGCTATGGCATTGTGCTCAAAAATCAACCAAACAGGCAACGTTGGATACCCACCCTGCCATGTTCTGTCTGCTCCTCCTGAATCCATACTGACAACAAATCCTGGGACTAGAAGAAGCTGCCACAGACTGACACTGTGAACCAATTAGCCACAATGTGAAACAGGAGTTATCTACCTTTACACAAAGCCACATTAATATATAGGCACACTGCTCCTGGAGTGTGAGCTAATACTCACAGGTACCTCCGCAGAGGTGAGAATTCTGAAACTGAGCTCCACTTTGTAAGGGAAGCATGCTAGCAAGTTCAAACAAAGAAAACTTCACACTTGGATTCACCTTCAGCTTTTCATCTGAAAGATGTAGCCCAGGTTATTATCCACAGGTTTTCATGCACAGAATCTACCTGTCCGATTAGAAAAAAATGCTTTTTGAAAAATTGCTAGATCACTGTCCACAGGAGAGGAAGGGGAGCGTTGTGGAGCCACCGATAAGACCAGCTGGGCAAATCAGTTCCTTCTTTATCCTATGAGAACTCTTAGGCAAGTTACTATTGTTAGACTTCCATTTGATTTGCCTCCTGTATTCTGACACAGCAGTTTACTGTACCTTCCTTGGAAGCTTTGGAGTATTAAAGATGACAGAAGATATGGCTTCACTTAAGTTGTGCTAGCGGGAAGCAGAGTCCTGCTGTTCCTGTAGCGAGGAGTCCCTAGGTCACGGCAGAGGTAGAATGCAAGGGAATTTCCTACTACAGGGTTGTTGAGTGTTTAAAAAAGCAATATGATTTTCTCTCCTGCTCCAGAATTGCTGAGGAAAGAGAAAAAAAAAAAAAAAAACAAAAAAACAACAACCAACCAAACCCCCACAATATAAAAAAGTTTTAACAAGGGAAATTCACTCTCAACAAATGAATTCAGGGACAAACTAAACAAAGAACAGGGATACCTGAAGGGGAACTTATGGCAGAATTTCAGAAATTAAAACTAAAGAACAGATCATGAAAACAGAATAAATGAGCATTTTTCAAATGGAAATTACCACTCGTATTCAAAAACAACTTTGCAGATACTTTGTTACTACTTGGCTGCAATGCAAAATTAATCAGCTGTACATAAAAACTGGGCACAGATAAGGTTAGGGACACTTCCCTGCTGCCTCTGGAAACTGTGCATTGGAAATAGGAAATACACATTCAGAGGGAAATCATGACAGTGATCAAATGTGTAAGTTATACATTTTGTAGTAGGGAGTTGTTGATGGAAATGGCATTGGGAGCAGCCCTGGGTTTCCTATGCAGTCAGGTCTTTGTAGCTGCTCATACAAAAAGTTAAACCAGAGCAGGTTCTGCACTGACAGTTCACACGGTTAATATCATGTATGTAAGCTGGCCTGAGGACAAGCTAACTCTTGACGTTCTGAGGGATAAAGAACTAGCATTCCTAAGAATCTAATTTACAACTGGTTTAAGGACATTTTATGCTAATGCAGCAGTCTGAGGGGCCTTTAATGTAAGCGAGGCACTGTGTCTCAGACACTAATTCAGCTCATGCGTCTGTACAATAATAAATACTTAATTACCTCCAGGGTTGATTGAGGGCATAATTAATAATGTGTGTAAAGTGCTCTGAGATCCCTTGGATGAAAGACAGCACAGAAGAACAAAGTACAAAACATATTTTGTGAAACATTATGCTTTAGAAACCAAAATAAAGCAAGGAACAAGGATATCAAACTGACAGGCACGATGTACTCGCTAGTTTTCAAATCCCCTTGCCTTCTCCACTGTGTGCTCCCGTCACTTAACTTATAGTTATGTGGTTGCACAGTTATTTCTATTACAATTGGACGTAACCATCTTGGAGGAAGGCACAGTGTAGGTGCATTCAAGCCTGTAAATGTTGTATGTAGCAATAAGTGCTTGGAAAGCAGGCACAGCACTGTGGAACATGAAGGCTTTTGCTCTGTGGCTCTGCATATTCTCTGCATACTCATGCCCACAATCTGAAAGAGAAAAAGCCCAACTCCTCAGGCACTGGAACTCCTGTGACACAGAGAGGAGGAGAGATACATCCTCTCTCCACTGGGACTCTGTAGAAGGGGAAGTGCCTTCCCTAACCTTTAGCAAAGGGAGCAAAAAGTTCCCTTTCACTTCTAAGTATGGGTTGCTTCACAGAAAGAAATGCACCTCCCTAAAAGCTTGGAAAATAAAACAAAACAGAAAACAAACAACAAAACAGCAACAGAAAACACACCCCAGGAAAAAAAACCAAACAAAACCAAAACAAACTCACCAGCAACCTGTTTGGTTTTTTGGTTTTTTTTTTTAGTTTTAATAAATGTACCTATCTTACGGTCTTATGTGCATAAGCTCTTACAAATGATCCCTATCAGCTTCTGTTGCGAAGTACATCATTGTGATCCAGCAAACCTGAAAAGAAAGACCAGGGAGTACCAGGCGGCAGACAACACAGAGGCCTCACAAAGGGGCTGACACTGCCAAGGTCAGCCTCTTCTGGTCCTGCTCTGTCATCTATGATGCCGGCTCTACATGAGGAAAGATAAGCAGGAAAGCACAATAGAATTATTTAAATAGAGATGTAAGTTTAAAGTATTTTCAATACAGCCTTAAGTAAAGCTTTAGCTGACCAAAGTAAAACAAATATAAAGTCAATTTGTTTCTGATGAAACAATTGCAGAAAGAGGTACTTAAATGTATGAATACTGCAGTAAATTAAGTTAGATTAATTTTGCCTACATGTCCCTGTCTAGACATCACGGACATGTTTTTAACTTACACCCATATAGTCAACTTGTAGAATAAAAGATCTTTTTAAATTTTTCTACACAGTTCTTAGCCTTTGAATAGCAGCAGGAAAAGATGGAAGTACAGTCATGTTCAATGACTACTGATAAGAACTGTGGTTGGTGGAGGACTGTTTTTTAACAGAGGCCTGTAATTTTGTCAGTGAAACTCTGTGTTGCCAATTGTATTAAACTAAATCAACATTTTGCCTCTGCAACTAAATGTGGATTTAACTAACAAGACACAACCACAGCTCTCAGACAGAAAAAACTGAGTCACTGAAAAATGCAGCTTGCGAGTCTCCCCTATATATCAAAATAACTGCAGCTCTTCTGCTAAACAACATGCTCTTTTGTGAGACTGGGCAGAAATCACCAGCCATCAATGCAACTTCATGAGATATGGCTGTGATAAAGATTTCACACTGTACTTTGTACTACTGCTTAAGTTATATGGGCTTGGTCACTTAATGGCTTTCTGACTCTTTATAAGCAAATCTGTGCTGCTTTCTTGACAGTAGGTGTTTGTCTTGATATAAAGGGAGGCAGCAGCTCAGAAGGCTGAAGCAGGGAGGACCTCGCAGGCTACCCGTGCCTGCCTGGTCCACTAGCTGCCATGGGAGGCTTGTGACTGTGGCCAGGCTATGGGAGCATGTAAGACTCATCTCACCCAGATGTGCTTGTGTGAAGCTGACACAAAACAGAGAAATCTTTTGGAGCTATCCCATAGTTTTCAAGAAACTGTTTTGCAATACAGGGTACTTTAAGCCTAATGATTAATACAGGGTACTTTAAGCATAATGAAATGTCAATTTTTGCTAAGCATCAAAAGATGGAGCATCCTTTAAGTTTTTTTTGTATGGGCCAAGCAGGAAAGCTTTTATCTTTCCGGCAGTCTGATTCCATGCTTACTGAAGTTCACTGGGCAGTTTATATAGTCACAAGGAAAGATCCTTTATAAAGAAAAAATTCAGTGTTCTCATTTACATTGATTAGAATCAGAACTAATGCTATAATGAGGTTAATGCAGAACTTGAGACAAGGGTGTGGAGCACCATTTTCTTTCTTTTATTACAACAAAAATGTTTAAGACACATCTGGTGATAGGAGACAGAATCTTAATGCAATATGCTATATGGTAGCTAAACAAATCAAAGAGAAAAATGGAAGGAAAAGAATAAGGAGAATGATCCTTGTGGAAGCAAGGTCATTATGTATGATCAGTGGCCATTTGGACAACTCACAAATGCTCCAGTGCTCATATGTAATTCATTTGAGTGGTTTTAAAGACACTTGAAAATCGATACATGAACATTCTGTTAAGTGCTTAAGTGGCTATAAGGAGTATGCATGCTGTTCTCAAGCATTTAACATGCTAAACAGGCAAAAATTTGCTTCACTAATGTCACCAGGTCATGGTAAACAGTATTTATATATGATCTCTTTTGGCTATTGAGTGGAAATGATTAAATCTGTAAAATGTGAGATCAAGAAAAGCAAAAGACTACATCGCCTGCTACAGAAGGTATTAAATTATTGGGTAATGGAGTTGTAGGAGTGGTTTTGTGTTAACTGCAAGGGAGCCATGCTATTGTTCTTTTGTGAAAACTCAGGAGGAGTAGAATTGGTCTGTGTATTTGTTTACCTGAGGCTATTTTTGTCACTTACCACAACTGCAGTAATGAGAATTCTTTTTTCATCAGAAAAAGAAAGGAAACTCACAACATGGCAATTTTTGGCACGCATAGCCATGTACAAGAAAAGCTTTTCTTGTCACATTTCCAGGTCTTGCCATAGTGTTATCTGTATAGTAGATGATAACACCATGCGTCATATACAGCTGCGTCATACAAACAAAAATACATACAATAGCAAATGCATGCTGAATTTTGGTGGAAAGCTTTTTCTATCTAATTAGGCTGTGACAGAGAAGCTGCTTACATCTGAAACTTCACAGAGGTATAGAGATCTGGAACTTCTTTTAGAGTGTGGATCACTATATGTAACATATCTCTTAGACACCATTGATTCTTGTTTCAGCAAACCCTTTAACTCTATTTGATATATGGCAAATGTTAGAAACATTGCAGCAAGCCTTTTAACTCTATTTGATATATGGTAAATGTTAAAAAAGTTGAAATAGAAACACCAAAGTTTTGTTTTGTTTTGATAGAAAAAATAACTATTTATGCCAGTCTGTGATTAGACTTAGTTTAGGTTGGTTGTATTAATCCTTAAAGAAGCGCAAGTCAAATTCAGACACACAGCATAAAATCCTTATCATTAAACTGGGAAGAGGAAAATAAAGAGACATCAGTTCTGATTAAAATAAAGCCAGTTGAATTTTTAACTTCCATAGTTAGCTTCAGGTTTGATTACCTAACACATTAAACTGATCTTATGTGCTATGTTTTACTATGAAGTGAAATGCTGTTTTAGGCAACTGTGCAACTGTGGAAGACAGTTGCACACGAAGCGACCATAAAGTTTCACCCAGTCCATATATATGTGCAGACTCTTCCCCTGAGAGAAAAAATGCTATTCCATGGATACAGTGACTTTTGTCTGCAGGTGTTTGCTCTGTTGAGGGCTTAGACACCAATAAAGTGAGGCTTTCACTGCACATCAAAAAGCCCTGCATGTAAACCTTGTTGCTGCTATTTCAAATGCTGCATGCTGAAGGTGTTCAAATGCTGCATGCTGAAGGTGTTCAAATGCTGCATGCTGAAGGTGTTCAAATGCAGGTTTTGGTAGGTATTGTTATGGCTCTTGGTAGGATGCAAATACCTGTCACTAATTTCTGGACCAAACTTTAAATACATCTGTGTAAATACACGACTTGCTTAAAGGAATCACATCTTATATGTCTTCATAGACTCACAGACTGGTTTGGGTTGGATGGGACCTTAAAGCTCCTCCAGTTCCAACCCCCTGCCACAGGCAGGGACACCTTCCACTAGACCAGGTTGTTTCAAGCCCTGTCCAACCTGGCCTTGAACACTGCCAGGGATGGGGCAGCCACAGCTTCTCTGGGCAACCTGTGCCAGCACCTCAGCACCCTCACAGGGAAGAGCTTCTGCCTAAGAGCTCATCTTAGTCTCCCCTCTGGCAGGTTAAAGCCATTCCCCCTTGTTCTGTCACTACTTGCTCTGATAAAATGGGCTTGATGGGCTACATTTTAAGATCATGTCATTCACGTTTGAGAACCACATTTCCTTCACTGACAGACAACTGCAAACATTGTTTAGTCTACTAATGTAGCTGTTAAATACAGTGAGGCACTGTTGCCATCACTTTTGGAAGTCATTTACCTCTGCAAGTGTGTGCAATAACACTGTCACTCTGTTCTGGTCATCTTCAACTTCCCAGTTTCTTATATGCTGAGGACTGGATTACAGAACTATACTCTTGTCTTGGTGTTTTCTAGTTCATTTCAGTTAAAATCTTCTTTTCTACCATAACATATTATTTAAATTTATGAAAAATTACTAATTTGAAGAAGCCATAAAAAATAATGGTCTTTTATCCTAAAAGCAGGGTCAGTGGGATTTAGGTTCAAAACAAGAAGTTTTTTAAAATTTAAAAGTCACAGGATTTTTTAAAATAAGATTATGCACTGCACAGTATTTCATGCTTCATAAAATTAAACCCAAATGCTACACATTTTCTGTCCTAGATCAAAACTTTGATGTAGAAGCAGAAACTCTTTAAAGCTAATCTTAAAAGTTTAATAAACCTCAATGAACAGCAAGAAATAAAAAAAAGAGAAAAAATAAAAATGCTCAACCCTTTACTCCAGAATAAGCTAAATATCATAAGCATTTTAAAAAAAAACCCAATTCATCATGTTCTTCAGATGACCATTTCATTGCACCAAGACAAGAATATAAACCACAGGGATGAAGTCCTATCTGTCATACAACCAAGACGCAAAAGAGAAAAGCTTTCACACAATACTAACAAGGAGGCTTGTTGATTCTACTGGCACCAAGCACATGGAAGTAAAACTATGCAAGTGTTTACAGTACAAAACTTATTTGCCAAAAGAATGCCTAAGATCCCCAAGGGCACAGAATGGCTGTCAACATGGTGGTATATATCATGAGCATGTTCATATTTCAGTAGGAAGCTTCATCGCATTTCTGTCTTGCTTTTGTAGGCTATTGTTGATGTTCCCTAGAGGTGTCAAACACAGCTCTGCTCCCTCACCAACTTCCCTGTCTATAGAATGCCACTTATGCTGGATAACTAATGTTCAAATTCTTTAAAGTAAACACATTTTTGTAGTTCAAATTCTTTAAAGTAAACACATTTTTGTAGTTCAAATTCTATACCAGGAGATAATATTTTAAAGTATGGCAGTTCTAGTTATTTGCAATTACTAAATGCATTCATCTTTATTTTTAAGAAAGGACTGAAATTTAATAATGGTGTATGATGGGAACTGAGAGATTTATTTACTCTGTTAGGAATGATTTATGAAAGTCTTGTTATGGGAGAGAAGATGACTGCAGCTGAAGGTGAATTATTGTGCACAGTTTAACCACATGACATCTTAAGTACCTGTAAAAATACAAATGACATCTTTAAAGTTCTGATGATAAGAAACATAGTTGAGGTCATCAGTCAGCTGGGAACATATCAGTAATGTCTCTCCTGAAGCTTAGACTAAACTTCTCCTTAGCTTCAAACTAATTCAGTGACTGTTCTTCCTTCTTCTCCCTCTGTTATAACATGGAAATATTCTCTTCCAAGTTTCAAATGAGGACTTTAGAAAAGAAACTTTTTAGATAAAATATTTTGAAAGAAGACTAGATCCTTGGTCACTGGAGCAAGCCAGCATTTTGGGAGTGCTAAAATTCAGACCTGTGAAGAATATTCCTAGTCTTACATACTATACTCATCAAGGATTAAAGCCAGTTCTGTTGCCATTTTTTGTCAATGAAAGACTTAAAAAAGAGAACCTGATAAACTCATAAAACTGTACTGCAGCTAAAGAGCACTATGTAAGAGCCAATGTATAGTTGAGAACCATCCCATTCACCAGCAGCTTCAAGACTGGGAACTGCAGGGGCAGGGAGCGAGGAGCGGGGCTGCCGGTGAAGTGAGGTGACAAAGAGGAATCTCAAACAGCCAGAGCCGGTCACAGCAGGATGGCTCTGGGCTGTTACGCAACAGGAGGAGAGAAGAGTGGTGCAATGCAGACACTGCCTGAGCAAGGCATTCATCTAGGAAGTTAAACAGTCAAAGGGATTTCACATGTTTCTTAGCATCTGCTGATAGAACTTCCCATTGCTTCCTGATTAATTAAGGTCTTAAATAATTCATGAGCTTCTCTTACAATTGTTACTACTTTACAATAGTATCTCATCTCTGCTTTTGAGTGAAAACAGGTATGGAAGTCCAGGAATCTTTATTCTTTCCATGTGCAGCTTACAGCAGCAATGCCCATTCTCCTAATGAGCACACAGCAATCACAGATGTCAGGAACAGCTTGATTTGATATATTGGCATACTCCTAGGGAACGATGCCACCTGCCTTTTCATTCCTTCCAATGGAATTTTTCTAACTTTGTTTCAGTGTAATATAGTACTTTCCTAGCAATATGCCAGGTAAAGAAGGATTCCACAGAGCGTATGAGCTCTTGCTTTTGCTAGAAGTTCTGAAAACCATCAGAAAGGCAGAAAGATGAACAATACTGTGGTTGATGCCATTATTGTTCAATGACTTGGAAAGGACAGCAGAGGGAGTTTTATCATCTTGAAGTGTATTCATGCTGCCTCTGTCCTCTCAAATATGTGCTTTAGATTAGGTTTTGTAAGGGTGAAGAAATTCTGAACAGAACATTTTTTTGGGAAGAATATAAATATTAAGAGATGTAGGTGCTGGAACATGGAAGGAAAGCAAAGTACAACGATGAACAGCCAAGCCTCTGTGATGTATATGAAGTCTGCAGTCAAGAGCACAGATTGCATTGTGAATAATACATTTTGTATAGAAAGAGCTCTAAATAACTCAGCAGAAAACACAGTGTGTAAGTAAGACAATTAAGCAATTTTACCAATTAAGCTATGGTCTACCTCAAAATGAGAGTCATTATTTACAGCTGAGATTGAGCACTGATAGCAATTATGAAACAACATATTTAAAGGGGACTGGAAGCAGTCTATTTCATTGTAATACACGTAAAAAGTAGATCAGCCTTGGGTATGAAATAAACAATAGGCAAAAACAGTCTAACCTGAATAAATAAAATGCATTCACATTCAAGGATCATACTAGCAAGTGGCCTAATTACGTTTTATGAATCCCAGGGAAATAAAATGAGAGCTGCACTCAGCCTCTTTGAAAGTTGCATCATTTTTATTTAGGATACCTAAAATTGTATTCCTAAACTAGGAGGGCAGCTTCTGAATTTGCATTTTGAGGAAGTGTGGCTAGTTCAATCAAATAGCAACTGAGCTGGGGCAGTACTTCACAAAAACACTATTTCTGGCCTCCCAGAAACACAAGCCTCTTCTGACTGCAAAGTTAGGATTTAGAAGTCAAATATGTCTTTTCTTCCTATTGCTAAACCTATTCCCAGCAGAAAAGAAAACAAAGAGGTGAAGTCTCAGATATTTATTAACTTAAATAATAATCAGAAGGGGTAAATCGATGCTCTCTTCCAGAGGCTAGTTAAAGTACAAGGGGAATAGAGAGCCAAAACAGCAAGGTAAACCAAATGAATTTGTAACGAGACAGAGACAGTAGGTGTCTTCCTCTTACCACTTTAGATGATGCCACAATGCTGAAGAGAAGTTAGAAAAATGCTTAACATATTTTATCAGGCAGTACTAAATATCTGCTGAGCTTCATGGTTTAAAAACTGTAACTTGATATTTAACTTTTGTGTTATATGAATTCATGCCAATAGTTGTGCACATTAACATACCACTTCTGTTAACATGTCTTTAAATCAAGAAGATGGAGCATTGACCAATGCCTGGAGAACAGGAAATTCTGAAATTAAATAATGAACTCTTGCTTCTCAAAATAGAGGTTTTCTAATTTGCTGGACATTTTATTTATTTAATTTTTTTTTGGTCAAAGTTAACTCTTTTTTGAGATCTTTTGATTTTGACTGAAAAGTTAATTTTTTAAAGCCAAAATCTTTTAAGCAAAACCAAATCCAATTGAGTTTCTAATCAGGATATCAGAAAGTTATGTGACATTCACAGAATACTGAGATTTAGAGAGAGAGACAGTACATTTTCTGAAAATGTAAACTATCAGATTCCAGGCTAGCAGTTAACCTCTCCATGGTTTCACATTGTGGCAAAGACCAGAAATAAGCTACTGACAACAAACTATCTTGAAATGCTTAAGAACACCTGTCTCAGGACTTCTTGAGCTGTGACTGTGGTTCTGAGATTAATTAGCTTGGAAGTACTGTCCAAGATAAAGCAGTCCTTCTAGATACCTTTTGGTCTGTTCTGCCAATCCATACGGCCAAAAGGAGGATGACTCCTTCTGATGGGAAATTACTGCACCTTTCTTCCTGTGGCTGGTGGAGGAGCACAGTGGAAGGAGAACAGGCATATCCGTAGTGTCTGTGGATTATAGCCTACCTCTAAAAGCATGTCGACAGAAACTTGAAGTTATAATTGCCATCAGGTTGGCAAAGCATTGATGGGTTTTGTTTGCAATAGTACTTCACCCAAAACACGGTTGCACTATCATAAATGTCACTGGAACTAAGAAAATAATACTGCTAGTTTCAGAGTCACTCTTTCTTTCAGATTTGCATTTTATGTATTATTTTAATAAATATTTAATAGTCACATGTTACTAGCTATTTTACTGAAACATGTCTGTCAAGGAGCAGTACAGGAATTTTCAGTCCAGGAAGCTTCTTATCATAGAATCACAGAATGCTTTGGGTTGGATGGGACCTTTCAATGTCATCTATTGCAGCCCCCCTGCTGTGTGCTGGGACATTTTTCATTCTTGGTGGAGGGAAACTGCTGAAAGACCAAAAAAGTATTCCAGTGGAAGTCTTTAGTTAAATGCTCTTTGACTGGAGTATGTAAATCCTTTTAGCTGGCTCACAGTTTAAGAGACTTCAAAAGGTAGTCTTTGAAGTTTAGAAAAGACCTTTGAAGTGGCTAAATATGCAAAAAAGAAATTAGGGTGTTTAGCACAAAGCACTGAACTTCATTAAGTGTTTTTGTCAATTAGAAAATACAGCAGGTTTTGCATAGCAAAAGAAGAAAATTACGGTATCCTGTTAACAAAGGCTTCAGATATCTCCTGACAGAGCCTCTGAATTTACTTAAGGACTACAAATGAACACAGAGCCCTATTGGGAATGGACAGACTGGACACAACACTTCCCTTTAGAGATGCACCTAGCTATCCAATAAAGATAATATTTTGTGTTCTTACCAGTCAATCTGGTATGTGCTCCTGCCCATGGGACAGAGCTGCAGCTTTGTAGTGTCTCATGTAGAGCCCTTACCTATATTTGTTTAGATAGAGCAGCATCTGCATCTGACGCAAACACTTTGAGCTATGGTATCTGCGGTCATGGTCTGATAAAGCTGAAAACCTGAACAGCTTTTGTTAACTCCCTTTTTAGGCAGGAGATGTACTTGGAAGTGCATTATTTTTTGCATATAATTAAACACATCTTTCCTCTCTTTTGTAAATAAACACCAGTAGCCTTAAAGGCCCCTTATACCTGAAGTTTCAACTACTGGACTTACTGAAGGAGTGCTGATAGCATATGAGATGGAAACAGTCTACTGCCAGGGTACAGATACAAAGAGAACAGAAGTAAACTTCTCGAGAGTAAATACGGGGACGGCTACTGGGATAAAGTCTGCGCACAAAGATGTACCTTCTGCATATGCATGGTTAGCAAACACATTGTAAGCTTTCACTATGTGAGGGACATCACCCTGTCTGAGAGAGGCTAAATGTTAAACAGTGTCAAGCTCACGTCCTAATAAATCAGCTTGCAGTAAACAGTGCATCCTTTGTAGAGGGCAGATAGCACCTAAGTTCTTTCTTTTCTTGCTTATTCAGTCATAATAACACACTATGGGGGAAGCGGCAGAACAACCTTCCTACAAGAAACCTTTAAAACAGAGTGTAATTTACATCAGCAGCTTCTGTCTATAACTCATTGGTAGCTATGAATACATAAGTAGCTAGTGAATATTGTTATTTTGAACTGGGAAACTTTCCCCACCTGGTGTTTCTATCTGCTTGATCGAAGCACTGAAGTTACGTGTTTGGGCTGCTTTGGGCTGTTAATTTTACAGCTTCTAATTCTTTCTCCCTTAAGTAAGAGAAGGTAACTAAATGAGACACGTTTTCTGCTAAAACTGCTTCTATCAAGAGCGAGAGATAAGAAAGCTGATATTGTTGATCTGTGCATTACATTGTTGCAGTACCTATCTAATTAGGAGTGGAAGCTAGCACTGAGAATACATCTAGGCATAAAAAGGAGGCAACAGATGGATTCAGAAAACAAATAGGGAGTCCAATATAACACTGAGACAATATTTGGTGAAAAGAGAAGAGGTCAGAGAATACCAGCTGCAGTATCACTCAAAATTTTCTGTCATCATATGGACAAAAAGATGTCAGGAAGGGAGATGAAGGCAGGCAATAATTAGCTCTGTGAATGCTGATTGGAAGCTCATGCTAAGTATGACGATCTGTGTTTGAAAACGTAACAGAGAATTTTTCAAGCTGATGTTAATGGCAATGTACAGGAAAGTTTGTTAGCTGCTGTATTAAGAACATTAGGGGTGACAGATAAGACAAGGATATGGCACAAAAATCATGCCATACATGGTGGAACGTTTTAAGGTGGGATCCCAGGCACGATTCTTTGATAAATAAAAAAAGAAAAGTACCAAACATCAGTTCTAAAAGGAGGAAAACAACAACATAGATATGAAGAATCACTTCTAGCACTGAAATAGGGAAAATGCCCTTGATAAAATGAATACTGATCCTTCAAATTAATCTCTTGCTCATATAAGAATATATTTTAGGGGACAGCCAGCATCGATGTAACACTTGTTTTGTCTGTTGACTGTCATAATACTTTAGGCTACAGCTAAGAATAGAATTAGCAGGGCTGACAGACAACTATAAAGCAAATGGTATATTTTTATGATATTTTAGTCCAGACAAGAGCAGAAGGCACTAAATGCTCACACAGTAAAAAAAGACCACAACATTTTCAAACCAAAGTTCCTGATAGCTCAGATTAGCCTATGTGGATTTGAACTGATGACAGAACTGAAGGTTGGAAAGCTCATAAAAAAAGGTCTAAAATATGAAGCTGGAAACTAAGATGTCAGAGGTTCCCCTCATCACAGGCAAAACTTCATCCCTGCTAGTCAGAGTTGAAAACCAAAGCTCATTAATGCAGCAAGCTACTAGGTTGTGTGTGCAACATGCAACATGCACTTTTGGGCAACTGCCTACCACACAAGCCTTTACCGTCACCCACACTTGTACGTTGAGTTTTATAAAGCTAACTAAAGATAAGATAAAAAGACACTGCAAAGTAAAAAAACCCTAATTTTGCTAACATCAGAGGACTTTTTAGCATTTCAACATTTTGACATATATAAAGAATATATGTGTAACTTTGGAAAGTACAGTTTCATGGATATTTTTGTAGAAAATAGGAACAAGGGATTTGACTACAACTTAAACAAATCGAGTTATAGGGTCAGAATTACAGTTAGTGTAAACTGTTTCAGCTCTGGTGACTTCATATATTTCATGATAATGGAGCAATGATAACTTACACTTGCCAAAGATCTCATCTGCACTGTTCCAAACTTCTTGGTGGAAATGCTCAGCATTTGAATTTGCCCAGTGGCAAAGAATGGGTATTTAGATCTTTCCTCTGTGATCGCTTGGATCACAGAGAATACCATTTGAAGGACATGGATGATATGTTTTCAGTAATTGCCATCTAATTTCAATCTGCTTCTCTCCATTTAGTCCTTTTTTATTGTTTCCTCCTCCTCCTGTCATTCCCACCCTCAGCCTCAGGGACCTTTATATTTCTCTCTTCGGCTGGGCCCCTTTAATAAGGCCATGCCTTGTTATTTTATTACTCCTTAAGCAGTCCCCTGTGCTTGGGAGCATCAACTCTCCAGATCCAACTGCATCTTCCGAAGCTGAAGCGTGAAAGCATTTTGGCAGGATTCCTTAGGAAGAAGGTAAAGACACACAGTTGCACTGCTGATCAGCTGGCTGCCTGAAAAGCACCTGATTCACCACACTGGATTTGCTGTGGGAAAATTAGCCTAGTCACCCTTTTAATCCTGATGATTTTTATAAGTTTTTGCTTTCAGGTGTCTTGATTCTTAAGCTGTTAGTATTATTCAACATTTGGAATATTATAAGAAGTTAGAGTCAAGTCCTACTTGCATTTAAGTTACCAGCAGTTATGTTGCTGAGTTTGCAATATCAGGCCCTGGTATGTTATTTTTGGTCAACCTATATGTACTTGTGTGTAAATGTACACAATGCATAACAGTTTCACAGAAATTGCTTTACTTTTTATACAGTCAAATTATATAGCTCTGCCTGCTCAGTCTCTCCAATTTTCAAGTCAGCTATATCTACTTTTGACTTTCTAAGCTTGCTGAATCATTGCCATGCATGAGTCATGCTTGGCATTATTGTATTATATTGTCAGATGTGAGAAGAGAAAAAAAAACACCATTTATCATAAACAAAGATTTTAAAATTTATCATATACAAGCACTGATTATGTATTCTCAGTAATATTGCTTTGTATCAGAAACTCTCTCATTTCATGGAGTATAATAAAAAAGTGATCTCTAACCAAATCATTCCTACATTTGTAGGCATTAATCCACCATTTACCTTTCCACTTATTAGACAGGAGAATCTGAGATACCATGTACTTTGTGAGGAAGCGAGTTTGTGACATGGTCTCCCAGAGTACATCTTTTCCACCTTTTGTAGTCCTATAAATGTTTAAGGTCACCTTTCCTCCCAAAGGCGACTGCCTGAATGTGGTAAGGGGAGTGTTAATAGTCTACAAGCTCAAAAAGTTCATGAGAGTATTTTACACAATTTTTGTTCCTAAAATATGCCATTTCCTTAGACAGAACAGTAAAAACAGGCCTTAATGGAGAAAAGGGAAACTTAAAAAACAAATTATGCACTGGATGGTTCCCATGGCTGTAATTCTTTCCTATTTGACTTCAGTTTCACTTGCTTATTACTTTTTGGAATTTTAGCTATTCTGGCTGATACAAAAATCTGATATAAATCAAGCTAGCTCTATAATTCCTGTTAGAGTCACGCCAACTCTTGTTCTAGGTGAAAATTCCGCTGAAGAAATATATTCATTCATTTTTAGAAAGGGGAATAGGAAAAACCAGACTGCTTGTCTTTTTAAGAAGGTCCGGTATCTTAAAAAGAGATGGTTGTATTTCAGAAGGAACACTGGCTTGTGTCAAGTATACCAGCCTCACTCGTGCTATGCAGCAGAAGTTCCCCAGACATCAGCCTGAGCCAACCACCCCACACAGCCATGCTGGGCCACCCACCCTGGGGTGGCCAAGCCCTCCCCTCCCAAGTCAAGCACAAGTGATTCTGTGGGACTCACCCTCCCTAAAGGCACACTCAGACTTCACATTGTGATTTCACTTTCTAGTCTTCAACAGGCTGCTACAAGTATTATGTATGTAGAACAAAAGAGGGATGTAAAAGACCCTGTTTAACAGGATCCTCCAGGAATAGGGAAAAGATAATTTGCTTTCCTCCCAGCAGTCAGACAGGTCAAACTCAGGCTGACTGGGACAATGCAGCACTGAACGTGTTAACGGTTTCCTTCCCCCATTCCCAGATTCTCTGGTGTTTAGTTAGAAAATATATTTTACCCCACTTTCACCCAAACAGCTGAATGAATTGCCAGCACTAGGAAAACAGGGAAAATATAACGCGGTTGTGTGATTAAAGATCATCTTATAATGTGTTCATACTAACTGGATAATAGGCACTTCTTAATTTCTGCACGCTTAGTTTTGCAACCTTAATAATCTTTTAGCATCTTTGCCTGCAGCCTTTTCTGAAGCAAAAATGTCTTATTGAGTGATTATTATTGAAGTGAAGATGGTATTACAAACATTTATAGGGTAAGCCATCCAACACTTGTTGGTCACAGTCAATGCATCCTTATTATGCCTAAACCAGCTTGATATTTATGCCATTACTAAAGTGTTGTTGCCTTTTCACCAATAGACAACCAAGATTATTATGAAGCAGAAGAATGTTTTCATCCTTACACTTCCAGGCATTTCCAAGAAAGACATTTAGTCATAGCCTTGTGTGTAGCTCCGAGTGGCGGTTGTAACAGAAACGCTAATATGAGCAAGCTTCTCAGACTTGGACTAATTGCTGACGGCTGACTGCTCGGTTTGTGAAGTCTCAGCTCAGCTACACATATACATACAGCTCTGCAGAGATGTGAATCAGAGCAAGAGCAATTAGTTAACAAAAAAAAAATAGGCAGAAGCTGTTAAAAATAAGCCACGTGTTTGGTTTTTTTTAAACTTAATTGTCCAAAATTATGCAACCTTAGTCTTTGCCCTGTATTTACTCACTTGCAGAACCAAACATGCATCACTTTTCTTTGTGAAAATAGCATTTGTGTCTAGAGTCTTGATCTGCACGTGCCAGTTAAGGTTTGTATGTAGAAGATAAAAAAGAGCATGTGAACACTTCTGGGCTGTAATTTTTAGCTACTCTTAAGATTCATAAATCCTGAAGTTGAACGTAAGAGATGATAACCAGCACAGAGCTAGATACCAAAATACCCATGAAAAAATATGCAACTAGATTGGATACGAGAAAGGGAAAGGAACTAAGAAATCCGTGTGACATTTAAGTACAGAATCACAAAGGAAATGGAACACTTCATCAGCTAAAATAAAGTTAAAGCTTGTTTAAAATGACATGGCTGCAGCTGACCCTGTGCTGGTGGACAGAAAACCAAATAACATTTAACAAAGCCCCTACCAGTTACTTCTCAAAAGTTTTCTTCATAGGTTAGGGACACTCTTTTGAGGAGTACTGACTACCAGAAGGGAAAGGGTGCTTCAGGGCAGGGCTGCTGTTCAGAGAGATTTACAACTGGGCTGGAGGACTAGACCAACAAGAACCTCAGGAAATGCAGCAAGGACATGTATAAAGTCTTGCACCTTCAGATAAGCCTACTACAAAGCTCTACTAGAAAGGACCTGGAGTGCTGCTGAACAGAGTGCTGCTGAACAGAAGGCTGAGAGAGAGCCCTGACAGCAGTGAAGGCCCACAGTATCCCTGGCCTGTATTGACAGGAGTGTCACCAGTGGATCAAGAGGAACGATTTTTCTCATTTAGTCAGTACTCATCAGACAGCTAGAACAGCGTCCACCTAATGTGCCAAACACTCTGCATTATGGGAAACAAATCTGCTATTCCCAGAACAAAACAAACAAAACCCAACACAACCAAAAAACCAAAACACCAAACCAAAACCAACCAACCAAACAAAAAACCACCCACCGAGAAAGCTTGAAAGCTGCAAAATATAAAAGTGTTATTTGAGACATGAACATTAATCCCTCAGGGTATTTTCCTACTTCATCCTCATTTCCACTACTTTTCCTCAACTTTCAGATGCTTTATGAAATGGATGAAAAAACCCTAAAAGTTCTATTTCAGACTGAAAACTCTTTTCTTTCTCATTGCTGCAGGATATATTTGATTCCAATAAGCTACATGAAAAATCTATTTGGGATTTTCTGATATTCTCTCTGTCCTGACCTACTATTGTATCTTCTTTCAAAAGCAATGTAATAAATGGATATTCAAAGGTTCCCCGCATGCATGGAGCTTAAATGCAGCTGCTAACATGTAACATTCAGGTTCTTGCTCACACTGAGAGCTGTGTGAGAGGTTCTGTGGCTTTGGGTTGATTTGAACTGGTTTGGGTTTTTTTAGTTGCATAAAGATTAATCATACAATGATAAAAAATGCTTATCAAACATTAATTAAGCCTTCAGGACTTCAATCTTCATTATACAGATATCTTGTCTGACAAGTAGATATAGAACAGTCGGTCAGATGTTCTCAACTTTTTTAACTGGAACTTGTTGAATCACCACTGCTTCAACTCATTGGCCAACTGACATTTAACATTCAATTTTAAATTGCAAATCCTTGCATTGAGAAAAGTGTGGCCAGCAGGTCAAGAGAGGTGGTTATTCTCCTCTACACGGCACTGGTGAGGCCACCACTGCAGTGCTTTGGCAAGCTCTGGGTCCCCCAGTGCAACGCACACGGACATGATGGAGTGAGTCCAGCAAAACATTGTGAAGATGATGAAGGGCAATAAACAGGCAACGGCAGAGTGAGAACAAAATGTAGGTCTGTCTACTGAGATGCATGTTTCAATGTTCATACACTTTAAAACTGAAGACGACTGGAAATTGCTGATGAGCAGGGAATATACCCATGCCTAGCAGGTCTTCCAGCTATCTGCATTCTTCTCCCAAGGCTTGTGCTAGCTCCTGGAAGGGGATCTTGTGGTTAATTCTTCTGGGGCTCTTGCAGTATTATTTCCACAGTGCTTCTTTCTAAGCGAAGGTCAGGAGTTAGTTCCATTATCTTGCAAAAATGTTCGTCCTCAAACAAATATTCCTTTTTGGAATTCAAAAAGGAATTCCTTTTTGGAGCCATGATCTCCAGCTACCCTGAATAAAGATATAGGAAGTTGGTATACGAGCATAAGGAAGGAGAAAAAAAGTAAATGGAGGAGGAAATAAATACACCTAAGCACTGCAGTATGCAATAGATCTGGGAGAATTTATTGCATTTTCTTAAATAAGAAAGTGGATTTCTGTAAATAGTTGGGTGGCTGCTCTTGCCTGACTTTTCTATGCATTAAAAAATTAAGAAATACAAAGCTTGCATCACAATATAAAATATTAAAAGTTCAATTTAGAAATGCCTGTATGTTTATTGGAATTGACTTTTCTGGTTCATTCTGTTCTTTGGAATCTTCAGAATGAAAAAAATGTGGAAGAAAAAGATATTTATTGTCAAAACATCTGGAATTAAATTGCTTTGTTTATGAATAAACCTATTTTGCTGCATTTAGTACTTCTACCAATCTCCATAGGAATTCCCTCACCCTCACAGGAATTCAATGTGAAACTGCTTTAAAGTTCCTATTTTGGTATGTGGCTTTTGCAATTTAATTTTTTTCAATCTATTTCAAGCCTTTGTAAGGCTAAATACTAAGAACTCTTCAATAACATCTTGCTTATTGTGGATCAGCTCATTCAGTTATATACAGTAATATACATAAAAATGTATTTACATATATATGTATATACACCCCATTCACACAAATCCTTTCTAGCCCTACTTTGGGGAAAATAATAGATTAAATTGGGTTTTAACCCCTCTCAATGTTCTTTGCATTTTCATAGGCATTTGAAAAATTCTGGTTTTAAAACCTCTTCAAACCAAGCGAGAAGATTAGCCTTTTAAATTGAAATCACACATCAGGTACATGCGAATTGGTACATGTGAATTAATTAGCAATAGCGTACCTTTCAAAGGGAATTAATTCCTTCGGGAAAGAAATCAAACACCTCCTTTACAACAGGTTTGAGGTTTTTACTTCATATTTTTCTCTTTTTGGCTCTTGCAACTACTTGGGTATGACTTTTCCTACTTAACACACCCCACTGGAGAGAATAGTCATTTGCAGAGAGACTTGACAATCTATTACACTGCACCAATACAAGCTCCTGTTTACACAGATGCTGCATACCTCCATGAAGGAGTCCCACATTAGTAAAAAACAGAAAGCCTAAACTGGATATTCAAGAAACAGGCTAAACTAAACTGTTAAGATCATGGTCATTATGCAAAAATATGGGTATATATACACAGATGTGAGGCATATTTTGAAATAAATTTTGTGACATAATGCACTTTGAAAACTCACATACTCCTAGAATTTGTAATAAAGATCTATTTCTTATAATTGCAAAAAAATGTTATCTTATTGTCAAGTATTCAGTGCCCATTATATTCGTACTTGGAAAATGAAATATTTCAGGTAAAGGGAGTCACAGAATGTGCAGGCACCAACTGCTGAGAATTTAATTACTAACAAGCTTAGTCTGTAACATGCACCATTCAAGAACTTTTCTCTCAAAACACCAAGTTTTGCTTACACCAAGAACAGTACCATAAGTATATGTTCTACTTGATTTCTTCTCTTCTTAATGGCTTCCAGAGATTCACTGACCAGTGTGTAGGGGTTTCTGCCTTCTGTGTTCATCCTAATCCATTCCATACTCCTAATTTTACTTTGGACAGCATCAAGAAAGCTGCCCATCCAGACTGTGACAAACCGGACATAATAGCTAATACTAATTTACTGTAAAATATGCAGATGTGTTTTGATTATTCTTTTTTTTTTCACTAATCTGTCATGTCCACAAATATTGTTCTTATTTTTAATTAAAATATTAATTATATTTTATTCTCAAGGCGGCTATACTCTGAGCATCTGATCTCAAGTAAAGGATAACTGTGGAAAAAAATGTTAGTCCTAATTTATTAAGCCTGAGAGGGTTTATAGGTTGAAAGAAGCACTTTTAAACTCAAGTAGAGGCTGGGGTTTCAGCTGGACTTTATTTCCAGTATTTCCATGTTGATGGTTCTTCAAATCTACTATCAGCCCCCTGATCTTTCCTGATCAAGACACTGGGGAGCTCCCCCCAGTATTACCTGAATAGAGGCTGAGGCAGTGAGCTACCTCAAAAATTCCTTCAAGTCAAATGCAAAACGTACATTCAAAGTACTGGTAGAATAAAAGGGAACGGTGTGGAGAGTTTACCAGATAACAGAACTATGAAGAAAGATGACATAGCATTACCAAAGTTATAATTCAAGTTGGAGCATAAATAAAATGCTTTCTTTCAGCCCTTTTCTTATAGGTCTGCTTACTACTAAGAGTTTCCCGGTTTGACACTTCATCCTAGACTAATGTTACTTTGCCAGTCAGTCATATTGTTTCTGTGACATTCTAAGATAAAGTGCATTGGGAAGACATTAATTTTTTAAATAGAAATAAAGTTCTCCCAAAACTAGTCCTGTTCAAATCCTGAGGAATTCCAAATGCCAAGCAACTTGACTTTTTCTGAGAGGTCTGACTTATGCTGAGGTTGCTGTTAGGGAATATAGAAGACTTGATTCATGGCACAGATGCAGACCCCTGATATAGTTCAGTAGAAGTTATTTAACATCCTCAGTCTCAGTGCCCTATCTGATGAAAGGGAGCAATCACACAAACAGCTTCAGAAACTCCACTGAAAATAGTGCAGGACTGAGATAAGCAAGAATGCAAATCAAATATTCCCTGGATAGTTTTGCTTGATTCGGTAGGATTCCTTTTTAAGCTAAGTAGAAAAATATTTCAAAATCTGATCTTGTACAGGACAGGAAGCTCTAAAGCTACCTTGGTAATGGTCATTTGTGACAGCGTGCCTAACCTGTCTCATGGATAATCAGTATAAGGAGCATTGCAGAGAGTGCTCCATATTATAACAGAGTATTACAGGCAAGTTTTTTTTCTGAAGTGGAAACAGCAGCCAGCCTCCAGGATGCGAAGAAACACCCATGACCCTACAATAAACTAGATTTAAAATGGACAGGTAACTGGCTATGCAGCCTTGAACAGGCAAGGGTTGAATGAAAATGCAATTTCTTATTAGCCAAATAAACATTGTGAAGAGCAAGGCAAGTAAATGCTTTTCCTCAGTGGAAGAATTCCATAGATATCTCTTTTAAGGACAGCTGATGGCAAGAACACCACCACTCTCAGTGGATCCTTGTTTATTAAAAATTCAAATAAAGATGTGAAGCAGAAGAAGGAAGCATTGAAAAGTTGTAGTATTTAGGGAAAAAATTGAGACATTCTAGAAAAGTTACTGTGCTACTTAATTCAGGGACAGCAAATTAATTCATGCTTATAACAAGTGAAGATGTTTAAAGAAGGAATGGATAAAATAGGACTATACACATAAAGGGATAAAAGTAAAAGGGAAATTAAGAAACAATGATAATGGACCCAGTGACCTTTGCTGTTCCAGTAATTACAGTTATTATGTTCCTAAGTTATGCAATTTTCTCATGGTTGTGGCTTGTATTCTATGAATAGGAACCTTGGTGTTAAAGTAAATCAGGACTTGCACTATTTTTGGTTCTAAGCTAATAATTAAACAAACCAAAAAAAAACCCAACACTCTATATTCAAATCCTTCCCCCAAGCTTGAATAATAGGATGAGGTACAAGCTGCCAAAAATGAAGATATTCAGACATGAAGCTGCTACTTTGTGCTAAAATCTTCCCATTGTCTGTATATACTTCAGCAGGAGGGTGAGTGATTCAGGCGGAATGTTTATTTAAGAAAATAATGTTGCCAAAGCCATCTTTCAAAAATCAGTTAGGCCTCAGAAACACCCCAGACCACCACAAGGCCAACTGAAAAAGAGAAATGCTTGAAAGCATACATTTTGGAGTTGCGTTTGTTGTGGTTTGTTTTTTTTCTCTTTCTAGATTTTATCTTTAGGATATATTTCTGTAAAACCCGCAGTCTTTTTTGTGTAAGTAAAACATCTGTGCACTGATCCCTCCTCTCCCTTGCTCTTCTTTCCATGAGTTTCATCTGGATAAGAGCTGGGATTCTGATACAAGTACAGTTTCAGAAAGTAAAGCTTAAGACTTCACAGTTTTAAAGACATTTAGGCACCTAAATACAAAGCCAAAATTCTAGTGTGAATATTCTTCCTCTTCAGGCACCTAGAAACTTTTAAAATTCTTCCTGATGCCTATTTTCTCCTATGAGGGATGCTACGGCTGCACTATAGAAGACAAGAGCACATCTGACCAAACAAAATAAATCCTGATAGTGTTAACAGAACCAGGCGGCATCTGTATTCATCAGAAGGTGAAAATTCCCGGACAGTAATTTGTTTTCTTCTTCATTCCAGTCCAGCCCAGTCAGCTGTTGGAAGAAGTCCTTTTAGAAAGCCCACTGTAAGGAGGCTGCCAGCAGCCAGGTTTATAAACTATGCCCCAGGGCTGCAAGGGAAAGAAGGGCTTATGGCACTCTGTGAGAAAGGACCAAGTCACCCTGGAAAGATCAGGAAGGGCTGGGAGGGGCATCCCAGAAATTCAGATGTTTTAGGTGAAGACAAGACAGATGGGCAGATGCCTCCCTTGCTCAGCTTGCCTCCTTTCTCTGCCGCATACAGAAAAGTCCTGAAAACAGTTTAGTACATACACTTTACTCTTGAGTGGACTCTTGACACTGGTTAATACATCAGAGTTAGAATCCTGGGATTACTTTCGATTACATAATATAAAATTAATTTTAAATAACGATAAAGTTAATCAGTGATTTAAGGTAGTAACTAATCTGTATCACAGTGCTGCAACTCCTGCTCTATTTCAGCCTTGAAGAAAGCTGTAGGATTCCCATTACACCATTCCCACCTTAAACATATGGCAAGATGCCCAAGGCCAATACTTCACTGGGAGCAGGAGTTACTGCCAAATGAGAACTTTGAGCAGTTACAAAATCTGGACTCTGCTGAGTCATGTGTAACACACAAACAACCTCTTTTTCTCACTACAAAGTGTCTTTTTACTATTATTATATATTCTTACTGCTAGATGAAATGGTTTTGAAATCAGTGGTGCAGAAGCTCTATTAATTTCAATGGGAATGAGTAAAAGACTGAAAATACTGTGTAGAGCAATATCTGCTCAAGCCACTGAAGGAAGATTATCCCATGAGATGAATCAGAAACTCCATTATGTTCTAAGGCCAAGTTCCTAATATACAGTTACCTGTTATAACTATAACACAGATGACCACTGAGTAGATCCAAAGGCTCTTCCTCAACACAAGTAGATGGTATTTTGTATTTACTTTTACTAGTTATTTGCAAATAGAGCTCTGACTCCTGCAGAATCTCTCAGATCTGTCCCCTCACCAATATCTTTTTCTCTTCCTATCAGCAAATACAGTACAGCACTTACTAAATGCACAGCAGATGCTTTGTCTGTAGAAATTATGTTAGCGAAGGGAATTGACAGTCCGGAGAATTTCCATGTTGACAGAGCTTTTCAGTTTCCCATGAACAACAGTGTCTGTGGAACAGGGTCTGTGCATTTAGGTGGGTTGAGAGATAGAAAGTAAATGGAACAAGCACTTTGTTCCTTCTGTTTCTATGCAGTTTGAAACCATTCTGACTGTTTCCAGACCTTGTACCACCCATGCAGAAAACTTTTTTAGGGACCCAGTCTAAAATGCAAACAGTATGTATTATTATTATTGCTATTACAAAAAATCCTACCAAAAGGCAGCAAACTTCTCATTAATTTCAATTACAGCTTTCCACTTATTACCAATCATACTGAAAGTCAGCATGCCATAGTTGACTGCACAGAAAGCACAGTCTTGTACAGTCATAGAAGCTGGTAATCACATAATGTTACACATTAAACCAATTTCATCAAATACTCAGAATTTTTTAGGTGATAAAAAGATGCAAAGATAGTCATTAACGTAGTCTGAAGTCTGCATCAAAACATGCAGTTGGGAAGGCACATGCTCATCTGAAGTATCACAGCTGGTTTTGTGAAGTGCTGTAGTAAATGTTACTGGAACATTGGAATGCGCTGCAAATCCCAGATATGTACAAACTCACCTCAGCTAGCAGTCACCTGACATAATATTATTCTTTCCTGCTTTAGTTTTGTTTTCTCTAGAAGCACAAAGCACTGTATTGCTGAGAATTCTCTTTTGAAATCAGGCTGTATATCAAAAATCACTGGAGAACATCTAACATTTTTGGTTAAAGTTAAATGCAAACTGCATCTTAATGACAATCTGTGTAGAAATTTCAGGCCAACATGACATATACCAGCCATGGTATTATTCTACTTCCATTGTTATAAGAGCAACCATATAATATAATGCCATATTGACTGACTCCTTAGTACAGCAGCATTTACAGTGGGTGGCACTCTAAGAGAGAAAGGTTGTAAACTTTATACTGCGGCATTTTCAAACTGACAGAAGTGATGATTTAAAAGAACTGCTACAGATATTACAGCTGTCCAAAGACATTCCAGCAGTGAAACATTAATACTGAGAGATCCTTTATCTGGATAAAGCTTGACATTAATTTCTTTTGGCTGAAAAAATTAAAAACTCTAGAGGTGTTTTTCTGCAAAATGAGACCCAGATTTTTCCCACCAGCTCAGCTTTCATCTAGACCTTCAAACGAACTAACCAGATACTAAGCACTCTTTGAGTTGTAGGCTGATAGCAATGACGCCTACCCCCAAAAGACACTTTAGTCTTCATTAGAAAAACTTAGGAAACAAGAACAGAAGATGGTCAGACCTTTATAAAAAATACTTTTATTGACATTGAAAGCTTTCCTAGAGTTGACTTTTTTCCACTCATCATTTTTCAGATTCAGACTGCATTCAGATGCAAGTTTTTATATGCCACATGAACTGGACTGTGCAGCTGCTAAATACTTTAGGATGAAAATCAGGCTCTGATTTGTATTTTTCCAACAGCCACCAAAACAAAAAAGCAGTAAAGGTTAGCAAAACCTTACCATTTGTCAGGAATGACATTTTCCCATAATCTCTTATTTTAGCCAGCTCTGACTATGGAACAGCATGAGAGATGACAGAAAGGAAAAGCAAGGGTTAAAACAGAGGTACCAGTCCTGCCAAGAACGGCAAGTACACCCGTGTTTGGAAGAAGTAGGGTAACATTTCGATTATACCCATGTATTTTCCAATTTCACATTACATTCAGCTTGAGGGAGTTTAGCTCGTGTGCACACAGCAGGTATAATCTCACTCCAAAGCTCGCAGATTACATAGAATACCCAGGACCTATGACTGCACACTGCAGCACACTGTTTCTCATCTTTTCTTTACTTCTATAGGACATGTCTGGATTTCCTACCAAAGGAGCAGACAAAATAAACAACTAAAACCTTTACCTTTAATAATATATTCTGCTGTTCTGTAAGAGTGTATTGGTGGTAGGAAGAAAACAGCTGGGAATATTCAATTCCTGTGAATGTGGATTTCATCAAGATTTCAGAATTGTTTTCCAGAAGATTTCTTAGCACTCTCTATTGCTCTGTGTGAGAGACATTTCAGGGTAGAGCAGAGGTTTGAGAAGATGCAGATGTACTGAGGGGTTTTAGAAGCAAGACATCAAAGCATTACAATAACTGTAATACAGTGATTCCTGTGCAAAAAAAATTCAGATAATTAAAATAATTAAATTTAAGCCAGCATTTTCCAAACCCCAGGAGCTGATCAGCTCTTTTTCTCTCCTTAGAGCTGGAAGAGGTCCAAGAAAAAACAAGTGTATCACTTCCATTCTCTACACTGGAGTATTCTCATCGAAATTCGGAGGGTGGGAAAGAAGAACAGATTTATTTTAGGAATGAGCATAGAAAAACAGTACTTTGGGGAACTTCAATGCTTTTCTTTTGAGCATGGTGACCACATCACCATTCTTAGCTTAGTAACTCTGCTTCTTTGTTCTTTGGCCCCCATTCAAATAAGTGACCTCCTCCCTTGCTGTAAAGCTTGGACAGAGGCTAACCCTGAGCTGCTGGTCCAGCTAAAACTCCAAAACCAGACCCACAATCCTAATCTCTCAAGACTAAAAAAAAGAGGCAGGAACTGAGGTACATAAAAATGTTGCTTGAAATGGCCAGTTAAGTTTTGAAAAGGAAATGCTTAAATACCAATGCAAGTATAGTCTACTTTAGAAAAGCAGATACGAAATTGAATTTTTGTTGCTGTCTGATAATAACACTTTATTTTCATCACTTACTATATTTATTGTATAGGACATCTATGGGATTTAATAGTCTGGCTTGTTCAGCTATGGCAAATGTTGGGAAAAGATTTATTGCTAGATGCTCTTGTACCATTTAAAGAATTTCAATAGTGCAGTAATTTCTGCAACATGACCCAATTTTGGCCACACTACTGAAACTCCTAAGTGAAAACTTTAACCAGAGTTTGTTGTATATAATATGGTGACAGCTGCAGTTTAACTAGAACTGAGTTAGTTCTGGGTACTTTTAAATGTAACTGGCCAACCAATAGGACATGGATATTTATGCCCTTTGAAGACTAGCTGGTGTTGCTATCTTGGATATGTTCTACTCAAAAAAGAAGCTTTTTCTGGGAGGAGATCAGGATATTGCCCTGCAGTGATGAACAGTTGAAATGATGGCATTATTCCCAGAAAGGGTGATTATTCAAGGATCTGTCCAACCAAAGGACAAATAAATTATTCCAAAAATCTTGTGAAAACCTCAGTCTGATCAAAAGTCTCAGGATTCTGGTTTTCCTTGGTAAATGACACATTTTAAAATGAGAAGCAAAGTTCTATTCATCAAAATCTGAATGACTGACTGCACTTAACATGTTTAAAAAATGTGAAAATGTGGAGGCAATCGAGCTAATGAACCATGCAAAAGAATTTGACGGATCTCAGTTACTTACTGATGGTTCTTTGGAAGACAAAAAAAAGAGGTGTTGTCAGGACTCATATACTTGAATAATAAGTGGTATTTGTGTAATTTTCAGTTTGCATTTCTCAAGCAGTGTTCTATTTTTAAATCTAATGATATAGAAAAATATCTTCATTATTAAATTCCTTGGGTTTATATCAAGTTAGGTACCATGGAGGAAGTCACTAAATGGACAATACTTCACATGACTAATATGGCCAACTCATCCCATACACTGTAGTATTATGCACTCATACTATCTTATGTGACTTGGATAATTACCTCTAGATTTGTGGGTTAAACATTAGAAGTTGTAAAAATGCATCAGTTTTATTTAACATTAAATACTACCAAAAATACCCAATAAAAGTTTTTTTGAGTAAGAATGGGGCAAAATTGAGATGGTGCCCGAAGAGGGTTAAAGCAAGGGCATGAAAAAACACAGAAGTGTGTTCCTCGACGATATCCACTGAAGAAATGGAAAATGAATCCCATGTTTAGAAAATTATTTGATACTATACTGAATGTATAACACTTGGGATAGGAACAGTACAAGATGATCATAATGGACAAATGTTGCAGTTCTACAGTTACACACAACATTTTTGCTATCAGTTTGTTAGGATTTTTAACTGAAACAGAAGTGTTTTTGTTGCACTGCATCATGAACACATCACTAAACTGCATGAAATGAAAACATTCATTAAAACTTCATGGAAACATTGCAAACAGCATAGCAAACAGCCATGGAAATCTAACAGCTGTAGTAAAACTGTGGAGTCCACTAAATGCAGGTCCTGAGACTTGTATTACTGGTTCTCCCAAAAACTTTGAGTACAAGGGTCACTCACGAGGATACTACATGATGTAATTACCCTCTGAGAGTCTCTGAAGGTATTACAATAGATTTACTGGACCCATACACATGTCACAGTTATACTTATTTAATTTCCCAAGTGAGCTCTAGCAGAGCATTCTTATTTAAATAACACTGACAACTTGGAGCTGTAAAAGCTTAAGAGTCATGCAGAGATTTACCCAGAAAACTTAGTTAAAAAGAGCAATTGGAATTTATAGTTGAAACAGTACTGCACCCAGTCCTGAGAGATCCTGAGGGATCCCAAAGCATTCTGGTTTGGGCTCAGATTTGGTAAAAATGGAAGCATGCACATGGGCCTGTTCTTATTCAGGTCTAGTGGAAGGTGTCCCTGCCCATGGCAGAGGGTTGGAACTAGATGAGCTTTAAGGTCCCTTCCAACCCAAACCAGTCTGTGATTCTATGATTTAGAATTACAGAATAATTTAGGTTGGAATGACCTTTACAGGTCTAACCCTTTGCTCAAAGCAGGGCGAACTTAAATCCTCAGGACATTGTCCAGTTAAATTTGTAGTTACCTCTGAGGATGAAGATTCCACAACTTCTCTGGGGCTCCTCTTATAGTACATTCCTAACTGAATTTTTTTTTCCTAACCAGAATATCTCATGTTACAACTTATGCTCATCTCCTCTTGCTCTACAATTTTTTTCCTTTGAAAAGTCTAGCTCCATTTTCTTTCCACCCTTCCATCAGGGAGTTGAAGACCTCCTCTTAGTCTTTTCTTCTTAAGGCTGAATGAACCCGCTCCTGTAGGCTCTCCTCACAGCATATGTGCTCTAGACCCCTGACTACTTTGGTGGCCCTCCACTAGACTTACTTTACAACATCAACACCATTAGTGTACTGGAGAAGCTCAAACTCTACATGGTAGTCCAGCCTGTATTTTCCCAACTGTGAAACAGAGAGAAATAACCACTTTTAGAACCTATTTAAGTCACTGCATGTCATAGATTTGCAGGGAAGGCTTTTGCAGCCAGACCTATGGTGCCTACTGCGCAAGTGACCCAGTGAAACGGCTGCAGTAGGCTTTGCCTTTCATCAGAGAATGACAGAACAAGGAGACTTGGCAACAGAGTTAAAAAAAAGGCTCAAGGTCTGACTTCTGTAGCAGATTCCCTTACAGGAAAACTGGAAGGTCAGAGCTACAAAAAATCCTTAGCTCTGACACCTGGGGTGGAATTCATTTTCCTAAACGTAAGCATCTCCTATCATTTTAGACACCTTAGAGTGGCTGACACATCTCTCTGGGCCTGGCAGATAGACACAGAGCTTACAAGACCTTTGTTTTCCTGGAGAGGCAGCTGGAGGCAAGGTGGGAAACTCTTGATATCAGCAATGGTGTCTGCAGTGTTCGCCTGTGGTTACTGCTGTGGGCCGCATATACCCACCCGCCGAGGACCACTCTGGCTTGTTCTGTGCTCAGAAACTACAGCTGCTCTGGAGCAGGTTTACTTTTGCCATATTCACTGTCCCAGGACTTGTTGTTGAACATAGACAGCATATTACATTAACTCCAAGCACAGACATGTGAGAAACTTGTCAGCTGTTTAATTAGCATAAAAAGCACAAACCCACAATTCCCTGGTTACAGCAAACATCACAGATACTCAGTCCTACAGAAGAGAGAGACAGGAGGGGAATCGCTCAGTGCTGTTGTAGCTGTTGGCTTCTTTCCTCTTGCCCTGAAAGGCCTGTGGTGCAGCAGGGAGACTGTCAATTTGGGAATTCAGTAATCCCAGCCGACTCCACCGCACCATGGCAGATCTTGTGTCCTGCTCATTTAGCCATTGCTTCAGAATTGCATCATGAAGATCATAAGTGCTTTTGTCATTTGTCTTTCATGGTAATGCAAGTTCTCTATTTGAATTGCTATTTTTTTATGGTGCTTTAAATGACAGTAGGTTCAGAAGTGTGCTCTGAATATATCAATTTACAAAGAGAATGTTACTTCAGTAAAATGAAGACTTTGGAAGAGCTGACAGTGTTCTAAAAAGAGTTATTTATTCTCTGTATTTATTCTGTGTAACTTATTGTTTATGCTTAGTTTAATAAACAGTTTACAAAGGATGACGAATACCAAATAGTTTAGACTATGACTCTCACAAAGTATAGATTCCTGACTAAAGCTCCGCCTGGTACAGTTAAGCAATGAGTATAAACCTACAGACAAAAACTAAAAACCCACCCCCTTTCCTCCACCTCCAACTAAGTAGCTATATCTGGGCAACTACTCAATAAAATGAGAATAGAATACAAGTCAAAAAGATGGTATACACAGATGAGATAGTAATAGTAATAGTAATCCATATAGTAATCCATATCCGATTACTACATGAATAACATTTTTACAAGTATATCTTAAGGGAAGCATTTGCATTTTAAAATATACCAGCTTGTGTCTTCCAAGAATTTCCAATGATCCCATAGACATTCCCATTAACACTTGACAATTTGGACCTCAAACTCAGACCGCTTTCCAGTGACTTGTTCAGTTCCAGTTCAGCTGCCAACTTCTCTAATGCTTCCTTACACCTGTGCAATTATTTTTAACATGAAAGAAATAAATGAACACAGGAAAGAACATTGCAAACTTAGGTAAGCCAGTACCAGATGAGAGCCATTGTTAGTTACATCTGTTTTACTTTTTCCTGTAATGTTCCTCATTGTATTCTTTAAACACAGACAAATTACATCTGCACAGTGCACTTTGGGCTCTGGGCTTCCTGCGCTCTTTTGTTCTTCAATTCATCTATCTCAGAGTTCTCTACCAGCACCCGTCACCATAGAAACTGAGCACGTTTCAGTGATTACGTTTGATGTATTATATAAAACTTCAGATATAGTAGGAAAGCCTTACGAAAGATTTGTAGGTGGGCCTCAAAGATGATCAGCATCTCAAAGTCCCTTCTGCAGTGAGCCCAGTGCTCTGTGTACCATCACCTCAGGCTTGTCAGCTGCCAGGATTTACTCAAGCCCAGCAGGAACGGTGAAGTGAGATCTGCTGCAGTAGCTTAACCTGCTGGTCACTCAGAAGATTAAGATCAGAGGCAAGAGAAGTGGCTGGGAGCCAAAAGCTGGATCAGAACACAAAGTGGGATAGATGTGGAAAACTATGGGAAGACTTCAGGCCCATGGCTGCTCTTGAAAATACTGTAGCATCAGCATGAAGGGAGCTGCACTTATCATAATGAGTAGTGCTGTGACTGTCACCAGCAGGCTGGCAATCCTAAGAAAAGGTATTTTTTTTGTGGATACTGGGGAAAGCAGCCACCCCAGCAGTATTGCCATTGTAACTGTTGTCACTTGTGCAGTAAGAAGCAGGATCCTAGCCACTACAGTGCAGTACTATCTCTTCTCAGTTGTCTTACCTTAGTTACCAGCAGTATCTTGTTGCTAGTACAGAACCTATTCAAAAGTCAAGTAGACTGTACTAATACTCAGACTCACTGATAGCCAGGAGCAGTAGACTTTTATAGTGGTCTCCATGTTACAGCTTTAGTTCAGCAAGGCTCTTAGGTACATGCTTGACTAAGCAGATGACTAATACTCCCAACCTCAGTCTCTGCAATGAAAAAAAACCACAAGAGACTCAGCTCTGCCAGTCTTACCAACCTGCCAGAAGTATTTGCTTGCTGAGAATCACAGTACAATAAAAAACCAAATACTAATGTGAATATTAATTGAACAATCAGACCCCAGGTATGCAAAGAAATGCATGGATGGGCAATTATGTCTGCTTTCACAGGACCCTGCACTGCACATAGGTGCTGCATTACTGCAAGTTGCCAAAAGCTGTAGGAGGAACACAGCTGCTCATATATTTCATCTTAACCAAACAGACAATCTTAAGACTATTATTAAAATAATTTCAAGTGGATGTAAAAGCAGTCCTTAATTAATGGGAATGATTCAGTGTGTACTTCTGTGGAACACCAGTCTATACTTATTTTGAACCATAAGAGGAAAAATGTCAGAGTTGAGAAGTATGTTGCTTAATTCATCTTGCATGAAATACATTACTTAGAACACTAAGAAGATTGAGACAGAAAAATGCGATTAAGTAGGAATGTATGTCAGTGTTTTCTGGCCAGGCACATGAAACTCCCCCAGCATGGCACCACAGGGGTAGGAACACCAGGCCGACACGCTCTATATATTTTATTAGAACATGACTCCACATGGGACATTTTAACATTTTCTGGAAATATTTTGTATCGCACTAACAGCTTTGATTTTTTTTAATATCTTTTCTATATAGCCATTTTTCCTGAGGCCTCTGTTGTGTGAGCCAAGAAAATGCTTCATAAGCATCAAGTAAAACCAGAGGAAATTAAAAAAATTGAGGCTTTGCTTATTTACTAATTCCCAACAAATTACACAGAAGTTCCATTTCACATAAGATGATACTCATGTCATCAGCATTTGTGTAATTTTCTGGGCCAGAATCTGCCCTCTTCTGTGTTCCTGCTTTTCCACTGTGTAAATGAGAGCAGCCCAGTTCTGGCTGAATGAAAGTAGAAAATATTATTCTAGGTGCAGTATTGAATGAGTTAAAGGGGGGAAAATACAGTATTTTAGTACAGAATCCAAATTACACTGCAGTAAACAAATCCTGTTTGTGACCATTAAACATGCACATGAAATGTGATAGGTAATTAGTCACAGCACATGCACTAACCATTTTATGAAATAAAATATCTCAAGTAGCTACACACTCTGATCATTCCTATTAGTGAAAGAAGTTAATGTTCCTAGCAGCTGATTTTAAATATCTGTCTCCAGGGAAGAAGGTACTTTAGATACAGGTTGATGAATTATCCCACCACACTATAAAACAACAAGCCTTGGGTGCACAATGCTGCTAGATCAGTATCAGACATCCACTTAGTACTGGCAGGAGGACTTTATGTAATTTAGGGTGATGAAAAATGATAACCAGCATGTGCACCTAACACACGCTGCTCAACAGGATATACCATGGGTTTTGCCACAGCAAATGCAGCATTGGAACGGCAAAGGCGAAGAATGTCTTTTCAGATGGCAGTAATAAGAAGGGCTGAAGAGCTCCCACAGACATCCGTGGGACCCATCACTCCCTCGGGGTGGGAACTGAGCCTGAGCTCAGGACAAAGCAGGCTTTGCTCCAGGGTTCAGGCTGGGTTGGGCAAGGCAAGGTGCAAGCAGCATAAAGGAGCAAGGACCACACTGGCAGAAGCTGGTGATAACCAGGCTGTGGCTACTGCTGTCCCAGTTGTAGTGGGTGGAACTCCAGGAGTGCTGTGCACAGTCCCAGCTACCACCTGTGCCTCTCCCAGTGCTGGCAACAGACAGTGGTATCAACAGAGCTCTGTGCTCTCATCTTTTTTGTTGCTTTTCCAAATTAGAGGTGAGGCAATAGCTGGGGAACTTCCCACTCTTCCTTCTTTCCTTCCTTCCTCCTAGAGGTGGAGGAAGCAGAAGGTAGAATCTCTCATCCTTTTTTACTTTTTCTTCCTTTTTTTCTTTCTTTTTGCTTTCTTTTTTTGCTTCATTTTCCAGTTTGTGAGATGGGAAGACAGTGAGGCAGTTTCAGCTTTAAGTGGACCTTACTCTGAAGCCAAATGCCATTGTGAATATGAAAATAAATTCCTTCTAACAGAGTAAGTTGGCTTCTGACACCTGTTTGAACTCAACAAGCCCCCAGAGTTGCCTGCAGGACTTAGCACTGCTGAAGTTACAGTGACATGGACTCCAGCCTGCCACAGTAAACTTCTGCCATCACTGAGGCAGATAAGAATAGCTTGTTTGCAGACCTTTTTGACTTTTACTCAAAGTTGCATACAATATATTTGATGTAAAAATTGAAACAAAAATATTGGACATTGTAGCACCAACTTTCTGAATACAACCAACTATAAAGTATTTTTAGCGATTCAGTAAGGAATTCAGAACAAGAGGTACGGAGGTTTACATCAGTTCTGTATCTCTTAGTGCTATCGCTCTTATTACCTCAAAGAACTTTCCTAAAACTACTACCCGTTTCATCCTACTCAGTACCTAACAACCATTTCTTCCCCCTCCTTTTTCCCTTTATTTGCACTTAGAAGATAACTGAATTGGCAATATCATTACAGGTAACCAGCAGCTTCTGATCTCTGCTTTAAAGACACAAGACCTCTTGCAGACAAATTAAGCAGCATAAAGCAGGCATCAGAAGCTATTTAGGTAATATGCGGAAGATAAATAGCTGCACTCAGCAGAGAGACTTTTCTGTGTTACAAACGGTTGATTATAGGGCCTGAAAAAGGAGCAACAGGAAGTAAAAAAATTGAAGCAGGATGAAGACTACATTGTGGAGCGCCTAAACCCCTTTTTCTGTGTAAGGAAAGATGGCGTGCAGGTCAGTACACAAGACTTGGGTAGAAAATTAGCTCCTTAGCTTCTAAAAAAGAGGAAGGAATGAAAAGAAGGTAGCTGCAAGGCACCGAAACTGGATGCTGGCAATGCAAATCCTTTATTAGTAAATGGGGTTGAATTTCCCTTTATAACACGGAAAACTTTCTGCATTATGCATCAGGACACAGAGGGAAGCACAGGGCACAATTCAATTGTACAATCCAAAGCAAAATTAAGCAACTAGAGTAAGTTCATTGATCTAAAGAGAAAGATAAAGCAATAAGGAAAGACAGGAACATTTCTCTATGTTACTGTCTTGACCCCAACACATAACTGGCCCTCTAACTTGGAGACCATCTTCATTATTGCCATAACAACCATTCTGCTTACACTCATTACTCCCTCTGACACTGCACAAACCACAAGGAAATGCAAATATCACTTCCATGCAGTTTAACAGCCTTTTAATTTGTCTGCCTAATGGGAAGAACCAATTCTCCATTCTTGCTGATGGATAGAAGGAACAGTAAATCTGAATCACTGAGCAGCAGTGGATATGGCGCTTGACATTAGAAAGCATGATGTAATAGGGGTATTGCTGAGTCCCTCTGGATTTAGAAATCTTTTAGACCCCCCCCTTTTTTGCGTAACAGCTTAAAACACAATCTAATCACTCACCTAGACATTTTATCAGCATTTGCTGAGTTTAAGTGCAAGTCCACCTGTGACAGCATTTTGTTTGCCAAGAGCATGCGAGACATATGATTCACTAGACAGAAGACAAAAGAACAGTTAGAGGGCAGTGTCAGTGTTTCCTGAGCAACAAAATTCAGTCTCATCAATAGCCTGCACCCAGAGCCCCCAAAGAAGCCCCCAAGAAACAAAAAATCAAAGTCTGTTGAATCAAGGCTTGATGGGATTGCCAGAGAGAGCACTGCAAAGTGGGGAAGAGAAACAAAAGCAGATATTGTTCACAACTACACAAGGCTAAACAGACCTCACTGGGGTTAGACTGACCTCCTGCTATCATCCTTATCATGGCAGGATTCTCATCACAAAAAATAACCTCATTAGATAGAGTTCTGTAAAAGAAAAAAAAAAATCCCACAAAGGAAAGCAAAATTCTATTTAGTTTTTAATAAGAAAAAGACTCAACAAAGGAAAAATAAAACAATGATAGCACGACAGGCTGAATCCTGTGTAAGAACTTCTGACGCTATGCAGTACATAAAGCACCCTTGGGAACACACACAGTACTTGCATATACTGGAAAAAGAGAAAGGAAATTACAAAAGCGCGCAAGCGAAAGACAGGAAGCAGTGCTGGAGAGGCAGCTCCAGCTCTTGTGCACGCCTTCTGATTGGGCTTTTCCCAAGGCCAAAACCAGGTCCAAAGTATGTCATATACTGTCCCATTTTTCCCTGTCAGGGAAGGAATGGCTACACAAATATAAATTATTTTGTCCTGACATTACTGTACTACGCTCCATTAGCTGTCTTCATTGTCTGTACTATGGAGCACAAAAGTTGAGTTATAACTGATGTGGATGTAATTCCATAAATAATTTTCACCTCAGAAGCAGAGCTGACCTGCCCTCATCCTCATCACTTCCCCCTATCCCCTGTGTTGCTCTTAAAAAAACCCCAAAACCCTGATAATTTCATGACCCATTTTACCACGTAGACCCAAAGGAGTTACATCTATGCAACTGAGCATATGGTAAAGTTCATCATGGCAGGACAAATAAGAGTCTGAGGAGGAGTGCGAGCATCTTAAATAAGCTTTGCTAGCAGTAAGAGTTGCAAGAAAACAGACCAAAGATGTGAGCACAATTTTATGTTGTCTTTTTTCTTTCTACTGAGATGAATTATAATAGAAGTGAAAAGATGAACAGGTAAGAACCTCCAAATAAGCCAAAATCCAGGCATTTGAGAAATGAACCAGAGGAAACAGGTAATTACAGTCCTTGTGTAATAGCTGTGACAACATGTTAATCCTAACACACAGCTCAGGGTGAATAAGGTGTAAAGAACCTAGAAGTGAATATAGCTAAAGAAACTCTTAGGAAAACTGCCACATACATCAATTAACTATTTGCTCAAAGCAGATTTATTTCTCATCAAGTCTTCCAAAAGCCCAGTTGGGATTGCAGAACAGGCATAGCAGAGAACTTGCTTTCTCAGAAATTGGATGAAACTGGAGCATTTTGTTCAGAAGTTCAGTATGAACAAACCTTTCTGAGTAATACTGAGGACCAGTATTACAAGTGCTGGAGTTTTTGGTTGCTAAGATGCACTGAGCTCTCTCAGAGATCACATTGATTATCTGATGTATCTTTCAGAAAAGCAAGAATGCAAAACATTGCCATTTGAAAATTAATATGCAGTCCTTTCAGTGGAGCTCACTAGGTAAATGTCATCCTCAAATGGGCATCAAAAACAAATCTGGGGAAATTTGCCATTTATTTCTCTCTTTTATATATATATACATATATATATACACACACACATGTTGATTGCAAGTCTTCTATCACCACTTACGATAACTAAGCCTGACAACTAATAGCATTTGGGGAGCAGTTTGCGCATTCTGTATCAATGTTATGAAATTTGTAAAGCAGATGGAGTCTCTGCTACTGCAACTTAAACACCCCTGTGGCTCTTATTTGTCAAATACACACATTGCACAAACATCATGATTGCCTCTGTCATCAAGGAAATCAATAATATCCTGAGTCCTCAGCAGGGAGCTCTTCTCAATCTTCCATTGTGTGTTGTATTGCTGTGACTGAGGCATATGAGCAGAGGATGTTCCTCCAGTCCCTAGCCGGGCGATCCAGCATCCAACAGATGAACACTTCTGTTCAAAAGATGATTTGTCAAGAACATCTTCAGTAAGAGGACCATGTGAACAAACAGATGAAACACTGTGGTTTTACTAGAGATTTGGATAGCTGAGCAAATGAGACAAAGGTCCAGTGGGTGAGTGTATCACCATTTCATGCACCACAGCTCTGTGCCTTCTTAATGGCTCTGTGCTCTCCACAGCAGAGTTGAAGATTTCCCAGTTGACTTTGCTGCTATATTTAACCAGCTAAATATAGAGAACATTTGATTCAGATTTGTAGAGTTCCAGTGCACTACTTCTCACATTTCTCACCCATGCTAGCAAACACAATTTATGCCCTGGAATAATACCATGCCTTGGGGTTCTCTCCAGTGGTCAGCAAAGTGTGGAGAGACAAGGAGGCAGGGACATGGGATTGCAGTGCCCGAAGAGATACCTCCAGCCACCGTTCCCAGGGAGACTCATTCTAGTAAGAGAAATTTCCCTAATCTAATTCTAGTAAGGACATTTCCAACCAGTGACAGGGAAGGGCTACTTTTCATTGGATGTGAGCTTTCAGTGGATTTTTAAAATCCGGGTTAATATTTCTCACTAGAGTAAATGCAGATTTACTGAAGTAGGTAGCTTTATTTTCCTTGCAGAGCCGAGTGTTCTGCCTCCCTAACAACCTCCTAGAGAGCCCTAGTAGGTGTTTCGTGTTTGTCCTTTCAGAGGAGGAACACCAGGCAAGCTGCTCTGCTATACACATCCCCTTGGGATGCAACAGGACAGACTGGACAGGGAGAGGGAGATAAGTGCTGTTCCTTGCTAATCTTGAGATAACACATCGTCCCTTTGCCTTGCTTGGCTTGTAACAGCACAGAAAGGTGTAGCATTAAAATTATACTCTTTGGTACACATTCCTTAGAAGAAACCATTATTGTGGTCAAGTGGGAAGCGTGGGAAGTACTCTAATTAACAAGGATTTGTAGGATCAAATGTTTGCTTTTAGCATCAGGCCCTTGAACTCTGGCCTGCTTCGTGTCTAAATGCCCATGCAGCCAGTGAAGCTATCCATACTCTATGACTTTTGAGCACCAGATTGAAATTAGCTTCTGAGATAATTCTGGCTTTGAAAAAAGAAGAAATAATTCTTAAAAATGCACAGATTTATCACAGTTTTGCCTTCATTAGAAAATCAGGGTACCTTTTCCCCCTGAGGAACTTATAATGAGACAAGCATTATACCTGAGCTTCTTTCACTTTTCAGCTGTGGTAGTATCAAAACACATTAAAACATCAATATATTCTGTAACATGTTGTACCACCTTGCTGGTCTGTCATTTTTAAAAATTAGATAAAAAAGAAAATATTAATGCCTTTGTTGAAGAATATTTTATGTATTTAAAGTACCACAATTTAGAAGGACTCTTTTATTAGCAAACCATGAGTGCTACACATGGTTAACAAGGCGACTGGATTTTCCAGACTCAGGCTCTCTTAGAGCAAGAATGTTGATTCTGTGTTAGCTAGAAAAACACTACACATGATGCAGAGAGTGAATGCAACACAGATATGAGACCAAGTTCACACTGTATTTAGATGTGGTTCTAACAGTGGATAGGCTCCTTGTATTTATCATACATATTATCATTCCTTTTCGCTGCCTTTTACACTGGGACAAGGAGCAGCATAATTTACTAATTGCATTGATCTTCAAATTAGATTTGTTTGTTTGTTTGCTTTAATGTTTAAAGTTATAACTTTTCTTACTGGGGAAAAAAAAATAAAATTGTATAAGCTTTGGGTCTAATTTGTGACATATCATGGCTAAACGTGGTTCTATAAGGAGAGCTTCCATTCTGGAGATGGAAGGCTGACTGTATCTTTCATGTGATTTCATATCATCTGAATGTCACGGAGCAATGGCCATAGTGCATCTGTTTTACAAAGCATCTGCTTGAGTTAAGCCTGGGACTTGACTCAGCTAAGAATGTGGTATCAGAATCTATGCCAAAAATGACAGCAAAATACAAGAAATACCCTTAAAGTAACAGGTATGGTATTTTTTATAGTTTTTCTAATTCAACTGATAAAAACTGTGGCAGTTGTAAAAATCCATACAGTCATTAACTCAAGCATATAAACATAAAAGGTTCAGCAAAAAAAAAGCTAAAAGCTTTAGCTCTCATAACACTGTTCCTTCTGTCCATCTTTTTTTCCAGTAAATAAGGGAAACTATAACTAGAAAAAACAACTGTCATATTCATAGAATCATAGAATTACAGAATCACAGAAAAGTTAGGGTTGGAAAGGACCTTAAGATCATCTAGTTCCAACCCCCCTGCCATGGGCAGGGAC
>WYDI02009971.1:46055-71002 GCA_009867235.2 Psittacus erithacus
CATCCAACCTGACCTTGAACACTGCCAGGGATGGGGCAGCCACAGCTTCTCTGGGCAACCTGTGCCAGTGCCTCACCCTCAAAATAAATAACTTTCTAATATCTAATCTGCTTCTATCCTCTTCTGGTTTTAGACACCAGAAGATAACCTAAGTGTAACTCGAGAAATAACTTCTGCTAGAAATTAGGAAAATGATATCCACTTAGACAACAAAACACTGCTCTATGATTACGGGCAAAATATTTACTCTAAGCAGCAGAGAGCTTGAGGGCTTCCAGGACACTTGGAGGGAGTAGTGACAGAGCAGAGCTCAAGCTGAAGGAGAGATCGGGAGCGCAAAGAGACTGCAGATAAATCCATCTTCCACAAAACCACTGCCTTATCAAAACTGTGCATCAATCTCTGACCAGTGGCACAGATAAAGTACCTATTTTTTTCAGTGCTCCTAGTTTCTTTCTATTCACCTCTAGGAAACTGATAACATTTCTCTCTACCTGTGAAACAAGGTCCATTTTCTAAAACTAATGCAAAACCCATGAAACTTTTTTCCCAACTCCACTCATGTACCTCAGGGAACTAATACTCAAGATATGACTGTAGGTTGCTAAGCTACCTCTCTCCAATGTACAATATATATTCCTCAATAACATTTCGAAAGAGCAAAGGTCTTTCCTCTCTTTCTAACCTGTACTACAACAGTAACTTTTAGGTAGTCACAGAATAAGTGGGGATGGCTCATCGTTTCCTGACCTGGTCAAGTACTTCAATAAGCACTTAAATTATTTAGCATCGGCTTAAATATCTTTGCTTTTTAAGATGGCACACATCTGGCTTTAGTGTACCACTTACAAGCTGGCATTGAAGCAGAGATGCACTTCTGGAGGAGATCACAACTTTCCTTGCAGTGGCTGCCCAGCAGGGTGAAAGGCACCCTGATCATAGAATCATAGTACGGTTTGGGTTGAAAAGGACTTTAAGATCATCCAGTTCTAACTGCCTGCCATGGGCAGGGATGCCTCACACTCGACCATGTCTCCCAAGGCTCTGTCCAACCTGGCCTTGAACACTGCCAGGGATGGAGCATTTACCACTTCTTGGAGCAGCTTCTGCCAGTCTCACCACCCTCACAGTAAAGAACTTCTTTCTTATATCTAACCTGAACTTACCCTGTTCTAGTTTGAACACATTACCCGTTGTCCTATCTCTACAGTCCCTGATGAAGAGACCCTCTCCAGAATCCTTGTAAGCTCCCTTCAGGTACTGGAAAGCTGATCCGAGGTCACCACTCAGCTTCTCTTCTCCTGGTTGAACAGCTCCTATTTTCTCAGCCTGTCAAATTCCCTGCTGGGAGGACTGGGGCCATAACCCACTTATTAGCCTACTCACACTTTTTAGGCAGCACTTTGTGCCTCATGTGTTTTCATCTTCACAGCTTCACCTACCCCTGGAAAGGGTACTAAATCTGCAAAACTAATACCCTTTTTTCCTCTCCAGTAGGAGTAGAAAAGGTTCACCAGGACAAAAGTCAGTGACTGGGGCACTTGCTTTTAAACAGCAAGTATTTTCACATTCCTCCATCCAAGTACATAAAGCAGCAGCCAGACTAAAGCAATTAAGCTTCATTTCAGAAGTAGTTAGGTGGTTCAGAAGGAAAAGTTTTCTGAAGGAGGGCAGATGGGCCTGCCTTAGAAACATGCACACAGACTATCATAGGAGTCTATGAGGAGACTTCTCATAGAATGGTTAAAGTCCATGTATTTTTAACAGAGGACCTTCATTTTCACAAGTACTAAAAAGAAATTAGATAAATATATACAAAGAAAACAAATGTAAGAGAAATCAGTGTAAGAATACAGAGGAGGGATACTCTTGCAAGCTCATAAACTGACTGTTCCAAAATGGAATGAATCTGTTGTACTCTTTGAAACTGGCTTGGTTTAAGCATGTTGCTATCATCCTGCCCATCTGCAGTCTGTGAAAAAGCACACACATAAAAGCCTGCACTTTGTCACTCTGTCTTTTTTTGACAGTCAGGAGGTTTGGGTTTTTATTATTAAAAAGGTAACATACTGTCCAGTGCTGAATCTTAACAAACACTTTATTGGAAAAGTTTAAAGCTAAAAAGGTATTTTCCTTTTCAGGACTTTTATGTATTCTCTGTCCTCTTATAGTCCATCCTATCCAGTAGAAGATAATGTATTTGACAGAAGTATAAGGAAAACAGAGAGTTCTACTAACGGAGAGAGACGTTTAGTTATCCAAATAGGGTGGCTGCCTGTCTCTGTTAAGATGCTCACTTTAAGAAATTCCAAGAAATTTCTAATAAAGAGATTATACAAATTACAATACTTACCGTTCCCAAAAAATATCTAATGCTAAAATAAAAGAGCAGATATAGGGCAAATTTCCATGTTTCTGAAATTTCTCATACAACTGTTTTGTATTTAGTCATACTTCATGACAACTGTCCCACTTACTAGATCCATGTCACACTCCATGAAATGCTTTTCTGCTGTGTGTCAGCTTATGCGCTGATGTGAAGCTACTCTCAGTTTGCCATGTCCCTACACAAATGTTGTAATTCATCTGTATGATGCTGTTCTTAGCTGTCTACACCATGTTTTTCTGTACCTATCAAATCATACTGAAGGAATGTAAGGGCTATGTGTCCCCATTGTGGAAAAGCTGTACAGAAATAGTCTTGCTTTCTACAGAATCACAGAATCATAGAATGGTTTGGGTTGGAAAGGACCTTAAGATCATTCAGTTCCAACCCCCCACCATAGGCAGGGGTGTCTCACTGTGTATCATGTTGTCGAAGGCCCGTCCAGCCTGGCCTTGAACACTGCCAGGGATGGAGCATTCACCACGTCTTTGGGCAACCTGTGCCAGGGCCTTACCACCCTCACAGTAAAGAACTTTTTCCTATATCTAACCTGAACCTCCTCTTTTTAAATTTAAATGCATCACCCCTTGTCCTGTTGCTACAGTCCCAATGAAGGGTCCCTCTCCAGCATCCTTGTAGGCCCCTTCAGATACCGGAAGGCTGCTCTGATGTCTCTATGCAGCTTTTCTTCTCCAAGCTGAACAGCCCCAACTTTCTTAGCCTGACAGATTAATGATTTAAATATAGATATATATTTATAAGTATTAATCACATTTTCCAGTATGTTCTTATGTCTGGGAAGAAGCATTTCAAAGCTACAAGCAGTAGTGGAAAACAGGGTTATTTTACTAAGAACTACATTTTTTTTTTTATCTGGGCATGATGCTGCATATAGATGAAAGGCTCTCTTATCTTTCAGGTCACAAGGATTTAGCATTCCACATAAAGCTTCTCCATAGATGAACTATGCTGAGATTTTATTCTGTTGTCATTACATTAATGATCAATAAAGTAAAATTTTAGAAAGAATGTAGGTTTTACACAACATATGTTAAAGGGGGGGAGGCTTATCACACATTGACATGTCAAGTTTCATAATCAAGATTATCACTGATCTTAGATGAAGAAACTCTGTGCTAGAAGACACCCATGGAATTCCACAGAATATATCTTTTCAGCTTGGCTAGGACCAAGTGATGTATACAGCAAGTATAACGATATGAGCCTAAGAGCCTTTCCCAGTGGTAAGACTCACAGAACACCTCCCTCATGTAGTCACTCAGCCCACCAAGAAAAATAAAAAAGATCTTGTTTAGCATATCTTTTTCATCATTCTGTAATATTTCTGTATATAGTATCAAGAATCAAGGGTGCTACTTTTTCCTTTACAACACCAGCTTAGAAACTCGTCTCATTTCTAGGTAACACTCTAAAGCAACATGCATAAGTGGTTTCTCTGGGGTGATACAACAGAGACAAGAATTGACAAAGAACCTGTTTAGGCTGTTCCATGGGAGCTGATACCTAGCTATACCGAAATGAAAGAAGCCTGGTTCAGAATGACAATGGAAGGGAATTGGAAACTCCTTGGGCTGCTGGCCATGAGGTGAGCCCACTCAGCATGAGCACCAAGCAAGCAGATTGTGTCAGGAGAGTCTGTGCCTCAGTGTTCAGCAGTCTCAGGTGGGAAATGGAAATTGCACAGAATTACATTACAAATTGCAAGTTACAAATGCAGTAAAGCAAATCATGCCTCTTTGCATCCTGGTTAATACAAAGTACCTGGAGAAGTCAACAGAATACAACCTGGTACTGGAGATGGGAGTATTTGGCATCATAGTTTTAGAACCACCTCAATGACAGGAGATCAGAAACAGAAAAATTGGTTTTGGGGGAGAATTAATCAGTGAGCTTTTTCACTATTTAAGAATATTTTTTTCCTGGTATCATTTTGCAGGAGTTTGTTTGGTTTCCAGTTTAGGCAGTAGCAAGTTCCTGATCTCCTCCAAGCCCCAACCTTTCCTTATTTTTCTGCAGTGGATCAGGCAGTGCAATACAAACAGAGAAAGGCTTTTTGCACTATTTCAGGTACAGCTGGGTATAAGGCAGAAGACCTACACTTTCTTCCTCAGTATGTCTTCTTGCTGTATGGAGAAGGAATCTATGCCATCTTTATGTCCAATAGGCCAGGGTAAGTATGGTGACAGGGGATTCAGGCACTTACCCGTGACTGAGCGTTTCCAGGGACATACATATGTGTCCATTGACAGCTAAGATGCACACTAACATAGTTTGCTGTCTTTTAACTTCAGCAAATTCTAGGGTTTATGGAGGAGCATTTTCCGAGGAGCATTTTCCAAGGAGCAAGTGAGCTGTTCCAATGAGTCTCAATTATTTGTCATATCAATGTTTTTTTTGTCACATCAATGATGTGTCATTCCTAAGTACCATTTTGAAAATATATCTCATACTGCTAGAAGGTATCCTTATGTTCTCTAAGGATGAAGCAATTTCTCTGAACCTTGGAATGAGCTGGTAGAAGGAATTGGTACTTCTTGCTCTCCGGGAAAAAACCTAAATCACATCGAGTTATATCAAAGCAGCAGCTGGTGTGGGCAGGGAATGATTATAATGGTGTGAGGCTGAAAACTTTATTTTAGACTCCTGCATAATTGCAACAGAAAATCTCACTGACATGAGGCTGAGAAGAGGCAAAAGGGAATGCGCTGCCATTTATTTATTTTTAAATGGAACTGGCAGCTCTGAAATTAAACGGTTGTGCACAGCTGGCAAAGTAGGGCCAGAAAACAATCAAAGAGGAGAAAGGAAGGGAAGGGGAGAGTGAGGGACACAGAGAGAAATAGAGGAAGATTACAAGGAAAATCACCACAATAGAAATGCAGCCTCAAAATACAGGAGCACTAACGTGGAAGACACATGACTTCATAAAAGATAATTAAAGGAACTAGAAATAGAATCAAACAAAAATAAAGTTATATTATTAAGCAATCTGACAGTAATTATTACTTTGCTTATTGGTTAAGTGGGCTTGCATCGTAAATATAGTTTTATACATAAAATAAATTGAAACACTTTGGCTTGGTAATATTAGAAAAAACCGTAACATCTGAAAGCTGAATTTGGCTGCTCTGCACTTCAAAGTGTCTTCTCTTGTGATGTGTCACTATTGTTAAAACAGCATGCCCAAAATGGTAGCAAGCACAAGAAAAGTGAGAGGTCTAATGATTAATAGTAGTGATGTAATCACATAAATGTATTTCTTTAGTAAGAACTAAAATGTCACTAGGAACACAATAGACTAATTGAGTTGAATAAGTCAAAATAAGAGTGCTTAGAATGAAACTTCTGAAGACAGGCAATAATGCATAACTATATGTGGCCAGAAAAATGACTTCAGTATCTACATTACCCCAAGCAATTCATACTGCTGAACATAGTCTCTTTCCTGGTGATCTCCAGTTTTCTTTGGAGGTTACCCTGGATCAATTTGGCAGAACTATCCATCACAACAGATTTTGGGAAGTGAAGATCATGTATCAGCAGATCTTAAGGTGTATGAGGCCAAGATATCTGAAGGAATTTCCATCTCAAATCATAACTTCCTTTCAGACTCTGGTCCCACCATCATCACATGTCAGTCTCTTGGTAAGTCCCCACTAAAAGTTGGTCTAGAGCACTGTAACTCTCCTAAAGAAACAGAATTGCTGTGAATCTTTCCTCCTTTAATTCACATTAGTCCAAGTCAGCCCACACAGTACAATTAAGTAATGATATGTTTTAAAATTGTATTAAAGTAAAATAAAAAATTCAAAGTCGTACTTGTGAATTTGAAGGTGATAGGTGCAGCAGATTAAAGTGAACACATATTTATCCTCTTCTATTTTCCATTTCTGGCTGTTCTCATACATGTGAGTTATGAAAACTTAGGAAAATAAATCTATGGAAATCTGAAAAAAAATCAATTCATGCCTGTTTTCTTACAGTATACTTTCCAAAAAGAACTGGCTGAGAGGTTAGCTCTTTCCCTAGGGCTGACTAAGAGTTAAACTACCCTGAGAAGGTACCTTGGAAAATTATAGCTATTGTAAGCTATTAAATGTCAATTACAAGGGTAAGCTGATTCCTACTGCATATTTATTAAGATTAATTTGCAAGGTGTATTGAAGGAATTATTGAACATTTAAAAATGTTAATAGATATAATTACTAATAAATCATCCTGACAACAAAAAAAGCCCTCCTGTTCTTCTGTAAGACCATGAAGCTCATTAAAATCTTTCAAACGAAACTCTGTTATGTCAGATACAAAATCTGTGTTTTTCATCTCCTGTATTGAAACAAAAGTCTCTGTTTCACAGGGATGCTGGCTAGTGTCACTGTGGTAATGTTTAGCACATAGAATGTGCTGGAGCCTCTTCCCTCTGCCTGGCTGCCATTTCTGCCTGTGTTTGTTGACATCCTTCTGCCTTCAAAATTCCTGGTTCACTTTTCGGTAACAGGGGTCATTAGCCTGAAGGTATGCAGAAGGAAATGCCTCTAGAAGTTAGCTGACGAGTAACGGCTTAGGAAATTCCAGTGTCAAAGATGAGAAATTGTCAGAGTAGATTTTCAGTATTCATTCGATTTACACATGATGACTTGAGGACACAGATGACTGTCATTTTGTCATTTACATGCAACCCCTCAACACCAGCAATAGCTTTTCACAAGAAAACACAATGTCAGAGAGCTGATTTTTTTCATTTGTTTGTTTATTTTATTCTTCTTTTATAACTATGACCTTTAAAAATAATTATTTGTGTGGTTTTCATTTGCTTTTCTTTCTTTCCTATTTTCTTCTAAATCTCTACAAAACACTGTCAGTGTTCCTCTGATCTTTCTGTTGGCCTTCCCTCGAAACATATTTTCCTAACATTTGGTTCTCTATTAGCCTATGTCCCTGAAAACACAAGCGACATGATTAATCAGTACTGATCTTTTTCTCCTGCTCCCTTTATTAAAATGTTTGGAAGAATATTCTCTGCAGCCCTGGCGACTCTTCTGCAGCTTGGAGCTGGCAGCTCCTGTTGTTTTATCTAGGGTAATTCATCTTGCTTTCTATGTACACTTACTAACAAATCAATCAAACTCCTCCAGTTGAATTCAGTGGAAGCCTCGGACTATTTAATCCTCAGACACTATTTCAACTTGTATCAAAAATGGCCAGGTAAAAATGAGACAGAACTGTTTCCTCATTTTGTTTGAATGGAAACTGCTATATATTTAAGTCTAGAACTGCTTGTAAATCAGAGGCATTCTTAATAAAAATAGCACAGTCTCTGTGCTATTAAGTGTATTAAGTGTATTTAAGTGTTAAGGGTATTAATACTTCAATTTACCATTAAATTTTTGGAGGGTCTGGATAGAAAGCTGAATCCCTGGAATGAAAGTGTGATGCCAATAACCTTGTTAAAAATTAATTGCTTATAAACACCACTACAATTAGACAGCATGCAGACTACCAGCACATTATGTAAATATGGAAAACAATTCCATTTTAAGTGGGATGGTTACTGTAGGTGACAGAGTATATTTCCTTTCTTTATATCAGTCAAGTTAAACTAGCAGGGATTTTAACATATTTCACTATAATATTAGGACACGGGCATTAAGAAACGATTAAATAAAAATATTTCTCTGAGGTATTAATTAGAGAGGCTTTGGTTTATGCTCATAACCCTTTTTATATCCTTTTTCTTAAAAAGGTCATTTCATAAAGAGCTGAATGCTTGCAATTCTGGGTGTAAAAAATGGCGGCTAATGGGAGAAAGGAACTGAATAAAAAAAAATTGAAATAAAATGGTATTTTTCATCAGTTCTTACATGATACTTCTTCAAATATACAGCATGGAGAGATTAAATGCAATTCTCCCCTGCCTCCTACCAGCTACTTGTAAGGGCAATAAAATACGATCTCTGACAAACATAGGAGCCTTTTGGTCTTTAGAGGCATCACCAATGCCCCCAGCAGGCATAGGGAAGCCATGTTTCCTTTCTTCCTCACAGCAGGACCAGAGCTTGTGGGGCAGGCAGGGACAGAGGAGTTGGTGTATGCGTAATGAGCCAAAAAAAGCCTGGGCAATCGCTCCTCTGGGACCTCAAAAAAGCCCTTTTGCAGTTCCTTTGCACCAATGCCTTATGAGCCAGAGTTGCACTGCCTGCCTTTCTCTTAGGCTATTCTTCTCCTGTTACTCCTTGTAAAAAGACATACAAGAAGGAAATTGGGAAAAATGTAGATTCACACCATTGCAACAGGCGTAATACTTGTTACTGTGACTCTGACCCCATCAAAATAACTCTCACACTCATGTTCTTGTGTATGCTAGTTGAAAAGAAAGCCCAGCTGGCTCCCTTCCCACTCAGCTACCCAGCCTTTGCATCACTGAAAGAAACACTTTGCTCTGCAGCCTGCATCCCCCGGCCAGTGTGCTCCCTCACATCCACAGGCCTGAACTGGCCCTTTGGCCACTGCTGTTCTTGTGGGGGGATGCAAGGATTAGAGCAGCTCTGTACTCAGGTAGCCCAGCAGGGCTGGGTGGAACCCAGTAATCCCCTACACTAGCTCTCGGGAGCAGAGTACTGCCAAAATGCAGCACATCCATCTCGTGGTCCCCGCAGCCCTCCCAGGTTAACCATGGGGCTGCTCTGCACAATGATGACTGGGTTCATATCCAACTGTCCAACTAAACACAGCTACACAGCTACACTGCTAACATGGGCACATGAGGCCATGAAAATTACTCCTATGGGCCTGTGAAAGAAAGCCATCCTGGTTTACAGGATCCTAGTCAAAATCTATTAAGAACTTATACAGGGCACAAATAAAACCCATTTGCCATTTGGGCTACGTGTTCCCTCCATTTACCACTCCCCCCAGGGTATAATCTTTTACACTAACAGGAAAGCAGAGATGATCTTTGACTGAGCTACAAAGGGCAGCATTTGGAGAGTCAGAGAAACTCCTGTCTTACAGTAACTGATCTACAAGTGTAATAGCACATTTCGTAACTGCCTGCGTGAGGTGTAAGTCTAGCTACAAACAGCCTCTGCTACTGCTGCAGTGTGTCCACAACAAACGGATTCTATATTAGCTCTGGAAAAGTAATGAAGTTTAATGATACAATTACACCTTTGTCTTTAACGGAATATTGAAACAGTTTTTTTAAGGGCAGAGTACTTTCTCACCTACTGTTTGGAAGAGAACCAATAGTAAGTAAAGAGAGAAAACTAGTTTCAGAAAGTCAGTTTCTAGTTTAGAATACTCTCTATGATATTTTTTCTTGTTGATTATTGTCATTCTTTGTTTCTAGTAACCATGGAGTCCTGACAAGCCCTCTCACACACTTTCAAGTAATAAAATTTGAATTGAAAGATTTCGTTTCTTTCATATTTGTCTTTTTCATTCCCTGTCTGAAGGCCTACGGGATCAGACACTGTCACTCCCCATTTTTACTTTCTCTGTTACAATTTAATGTATGCTGCCCTGCCAGCTGCTCTGAATCAGGAGCTCAGTTTGACTGGAAAGGAGTCCAAACCAGTGAGCAAGTGGCATTACACAGTGACCAGCTACAGCTGGAATCTGGGTTGCTGTTGTTATTGACCTCTATAGGTCATAAAGGTTTTCTTATTATGTCTCTTACCCTTATCTGTATTGTGAGCAACACTCTACACTGTTGCTGCTTATAAGCGTATAGATCAAAGACATTCTTCTCACTCACATATATACGTATGTAGTGTGCATATAAACAGTAAGTCTGTATCCTTTCTCTTTCATCAGCCAGCTTGGCACAGTGGGGTTCCTGGAACAGAGGCAGGTTCTGGGTTTGAATGTGTAAGCAACAGTAATTGCCAAGATTATCTTTTTATTATCTTTACTATCTCAGTTGCATGAAGGGTTTTTTTCAAGCAGCCTTTTGCTGGTGAGAAAACAGAAGTTATTGGGCAGCTGAGGACTATGGGAGATGGTGTAAGATCAAGCTTGGAGCTTATAAAAAATGAAAATGAAGCCTCCACTCATAATACAGATCAGCCACAGGTCTGGGGTCTGTTTGTGACAACTGAATTAGAAATATCTGTCAAACACTTCAATCCTACATAAAAGCTGAACTTGTAAAGGTCTGCAGAATGCTGGGTTACTTCCTATTCAAACTGCAGTTGCTGAAGAATGCTTTTCCACTGTAATTAGATTTTCAAAATACAATGTGACTTTGCTGATATGAATTTTTTTCTGCTTATGCATTTGCCGGGAGAATATGTTCTGCACTTTGGAGCTGTTCTGGAGACAGTAGCTGCAAGACATGAAAATTCCAGACACATATTATTGCTCAGCAATAACTGACTATGCATCCCCTGCTGCTGTTCACTACCAGAAAAAAGCCCACAATTACAACTTAAAGTAACAAAGTAAGGAGAGCAGATTATGCTTTGCAGTTGGAAGGGTTTTAAAATTTCTGTGGTTGTTTTACTGCTGGTTTGGATGAAAACTAAGTATTTTGGCACTGTCTGTGGAAGGCCAGTCCAGCACTGAAGCTCTGGCTGTCCTGCACCTCACTGGACGGGACACAGCTGGGCAGCTAACTGCTGAAGAACTGCAAACTGGAAAGCAAAAATCCCAGTGCCACATGAGTGCAGCAGAAAAGCTGCACAACAGCCAGGAGCTGGGAAGCTCCCAGGCAGCTCCTCAGCTGCGCCACACAAGAGGAGGGAGTTGGGGAGCAGCTCTGAGATTTTGCTTCCCCATTAGCTCACCGGGCAGGCAGCAAAGGTGCTTGGCAGATAAGCTGACAGAGACTGATACGACTTTCAAAGCGTCTCCATTTTTTCATTAGCCTTTGGTTAAAACCAAATTGCCCCTGGGTAATACCTTGATCTTCACAAATCAGCATTCTCCAGTCAAAGCATTTCTGACCAGCTTTAGCTGAGGCTCCAAATCACAAATTCCACGAGAGCTGGATGCCTGCCTCCACCAGACTGCTTTGCAAATCTGCTCTTCTGAGAGCATCCCATTCTTGGGTTGCAGGCCTGATTCCACGGGCTTTAATGCGTTCAGAATTAGAGCCCAATGGATTTCACACTGAGAACAACGAAGAGATAAACAACAGCATTCTTTAAGACTCTTGTGAAATAGTCTGTTTCTGAAGACTTGGGACAAGAGAAAAACATATTTACATGAATTTATAATATTTACATTTTTAGCCCTCATTTTACCCTTCTTGAAGAATGAAAAATATTACTAATGATTTATGCTTTTAGGAGTGGGGAAAAAAACACGAATAATAAATGTCATTAATGCCAGCAGCAATTATAACTGAATTGCCCATAGACATTTATTTCTGTTTTTTTTTCCTCTTACTGATACAACAACAGGAAAACATGAATTCACAACTGAATTTGATCTAATTTTACATAGCTAGAATTAAGACTCAGTATTTTACTTACATGAGGGTCATGATACTTGTATTTAGTTGACATTGAATGGGCTGTTCTAATTGCACTTTGTTTTGAAATCAGAACAATTCTTTTGAGACTCATCAGTGTTGAACCATGGGCCTGAAGCTTTATTACAAGGCTTCAGGTCTTTGCACAGATGCCTTTAGCTTCAGATGTTTTGGAAAATAAAGGATAATTCAGAATTTAACAAATCAGAGGTCTTTGTATTTGTTCAGAATTATTGCCTTTTATTAACACTTTTAGCTCTGAACCTGGGATTCAACTACCTTTTTCTCAAAAGGGTGGCTAACCTTCCCCAGCAACCACTGATGTTACCTTAATCTTTCCAGGCTTTAATTCTTGCTGTGGGTGTTTTTAATTCTTTCCATGACTACAACATTCAATCAGTATTTATAGCTGTGTTCCATCAAAACTAAAAGTTTAAAGATTTCCTATACACAAGCCTAGAAGCATCCTAGTCTATCACAGTCAGTAAGCTACAGGGCTGTCAACTTAAGTATGCCTACTGTTGACTATTCAGGGTCAAACAGGCCCTCCTTACATGGCCAAAACTCCTAGGAGTTTTACTTAGAAAAGTTTACTCTTTTTCTAGAGTAAATATATCAGGCTTTCTTCCTAAAACCAAAGTGGCCACAGTTCATTTCAGATCACTTTCATAAAATACATGCAGAGTATCAACCCTGCCTGTAGAGCAATCACAGTGGGCAAAATAACAACAGGCTCAGCATCCAGAGCCTTCAACCCTTTCTCCTACTGATAGCATTGTTCTCATGTAAAATCCACTACACTGTCAAAACAGAGATTTTCTATGAACCAGGCGCATATACAATCCCTGGCTACAATCTATCAACACATTTAAACACGTTCAGTATTACACAGCTACAAATGTAGAAGTGGGTGGTTGGTTCCCATAAAACTGCTGCTAATGTATGATAATCACTGAAACTTTAGAGTTTTAGCTCATCTCTCTCAATTCTGTTTTTGGAAACAATCGAAACAATAAGATACAGAAGATAATGGTTTGGATTATTAACAGGTACTGGCTACTTATGGCTACGTACAGCTATATCATTTTGTGCTGTTGATATTGGCTCTGATATTGCTTAATTGAATTCTACCTAAAAATAGGTACGAACTAAAGTGATTCGGAGGAGGATATATGAAAATTTTATAACATGTTTTCCAGTGCCTCATGCAAATCTTGGCTATTTCCCTGCATAATCAGTTTGCGTGGTAGAAGGTTGAACTGCATAGGCCTGGATCCTGAAAACAGCAATTTCTGTAAGCAGTATTGCTAAAATCTGGGGCTTTCTTCAAACCCCACTACATACAATGAAAATGATCCACCATCAGGGATGAGACTGAGGATATGTGGTCTTTATCCAGAAAAGGACTTATGTGCCTGTATAGTGTCATTGTGTGGGATGGCTTTAGATGTTTGTGTTCAAGTGCTTTTTATCAAACAGGTCCCCTTGTGGAGAATAAAATATTACAGTTGAAAGCCTACTTTGTCCCTTCCTGCCCTCAGCTGGGCTTGACCTTCACATGAATAATGTGTCTATATGCACGACAAGGTTGTGTGGGACCTGACCTAGCTGGCTTGGCTTTAGAAGCACCAGCGCTGTGCTCTTCCAGACACAGCTGACCCTGCTGAGATATCTGTATGCTGAGGCTCTTCTAACTTACATGTACTCCTACCCAGAGCTGAGATTTTACAGTTTCAGGTTTAAAATACAAAAATACTGCTTTGTTTCCCTCCTTTACAGTGTATGTGTTGTCCTGTTATACACTAGATGACACCAGTGGCTGAGCAATGTGGCTCCCCAAGCAGACTGGTATAGAATGAACGTTAAAGTCAGCAACCTTGCTGCTAGCAGAACAACTCATTACAAATCACAGCACCTGTTTTCATCTTCACTCCATAGAAAAGCCTCGTATTCTAATATCCTCTGTCACTGAGTGTGTAGTTCACTTGCCAAAAAATACTTCTGGAAAATAGGTGTTGCATTTGTTGTATCTTTCTTAACTTCATACTTACTAGACTGTTTCAGTTGGAAGGGCCCTACAACAACTATCTAGTCTAACTGCCTGACCAGTTCAGGGCTGACCAAGTTAAAACATGTTACTAAGGACACTGTCCAAATGCCTCTTAAACACTGACAGGTTTGGGGCATCGACCACCTCTCTAGGAAGCCTGTTCCAGTGTTTGACCACTCCCTCAGTAAATAAAAGCTTCTTAATGCTCAGTCTAAAACAGCCCTAGCACAGCTTTGAACCATTCTCATGCATCCTGTCACTAGATACCAGGCAGAATAGCTCAGCACCTCCCTCTCCACTTCCCCTCCTCAGAAAGCTTGTCCAGAGCAATGAGGTCACTCCTCAGCCTCCTTGCCTCCAAACTAGAGAAGCCCAAAATCCTCAGCCGCCCCTCAGAAACCATGCCTTCCAGTGCTGTCACCAGCTTTGCTGCCCTGCTTTGGATGCATTTCAATGGTGATGTCTTAAGCTAAGCATAATCTTTCAAGCCTTTGTTTTAAATGCACAGTTCGAAGTCCAATAAACACCGTTCTGTAATGAAACTTTGCTAGGAAGTGACAATATTTAACATTCAAAACCAAACAGATCTTTAAATACATGTACAAGACAGAGTGTCTACAACCTAAAGTTTGTCCCCCACTTATATTCCCTCTGTCATAATAAAGGTCAGGTTCTTTCACCAATCTCTAGTCAAGTGGACTGATGCATGTATAATAAATTACAAAAAAGCCCTTTGTGCTTCTATCATTTTGTGAAAATGAACTGCTAAGCAAAAGGTGATCATCCACCCATGAGGAAAAAAAACCCCCAAAACAACACAAAAACATAACAGAAAAATACTTAAGCTTTTCTTATTGAATTTCAAATAAAAGAGACAGAAAAGTCCTATTATATTCTTTAGTCCCACCAAGACCAAAAAGATTCATAACTGGCAGTTAAGCACATATTTATTTGCCTTCTGGGTTTGTCTCTAATCTGAAGAGTGAAAGATCTTGCCATTTATTTCAATAAATGCAATAACTGTTGACACACAAGGAGGCATTCTTATGGTATTTACACATAGGACAGAAGTTGCACAGCTATTCCACCTTACTTTTATTGCAGGCAAACCACAGAATTTTGCTACAGCTTGGAAACACATCTAAGTTTCTTCCATGGCAAACATTTAAATAAAAGCTTAATAAAAATACAGAAAGAAGCTGGACACTTCTAGTTTCCATGTTCCGCATGGCTACTGCACCATTAATATCTATAACATTCAATGAAATATGTACATTGTGTAAGTACATAATCCTCTTATTTCCCAAGCAATTCTCTGCAAGATTTGGGATTAATGAGCATTTAGTATCCCAACATAAAATAGATGGAGTATTGAGATGAAAAGTTGTTCTGATGCCCTATCCAGTTTCTGTGTAAGGTGCTGTCCACTTTCGCCACTCAGTTGCTCACTCTACATTGCAAGGACAACTGGTATTTGACAAGAGACAAACTCTGTCTCAAAATTTTTTCATTTATTTAGGTTTTTTTACGTGAGCTCCCCTAAGCACTGGATGATTTAACAAATCGTTAGTGGTTCTCTGTAGATATAAGCAATTCTCCTAGATACAGAATTTAATCAAAAAGTTCTTGTTGCTGATTTTAAATGTGGGGTTAATTGTCCATACACTTTCTGTGCATTAAGAAAACAAGCTCTAATACAGTAATCTGAGTTGCTGGCTACAAAATTACATTGTCTCTGGATTGTACTGGACGTGGAAAGGCTCGGTTGCTCAATGTGCCGTGTTAGGATGTCAGACCCCTCTGTCTTGCAGACATTATTGCTGTTTCCTTGCTCATAAACTTTTGTCTATCTTGATTTTTATCTCCAACTATTTGATAAAACAAGGCTGTAGGACATCATCAACTATTCATTTCATATATTTCAACCATTTCTTCCCACTGAAAACTGAAACAGTCCTACTAAGCTGCCTCATGATAATATCCAGGTTTCTAGCCATACATTAATTCATTCTGCCAGACCAGTGCAATGAGCAAACGCTAGCTGCTGTAAAGATGCTTTGTACAGATCAGTTAGTGTGAAAAAAAGTTGTTGTATTATAACAACTGCCCATCTGCAAACGCAAAAACACTGGCAGAAGTATATGAAGTGTTCCTAAAAAATATGCTAGCTAAACTGATTGCATTGCAAGTCTTTTGGTGACTTCACCATGAGTACACAAGGCCATTGTGGTGTAGTCAGGAATTGAGGTACTGGACTCTGAGTGCATTACTGTTGGTTAACTAAACATCTACTTTTCTCCTTGCAAAGAGAGAGAAAGGCAGGTGACTCTACCCATCGATCAAAAGCATTGTTACAACTATGAGCAAGAATTACTTTAGGTGAAACAAGACAGTCGTTTAATAGGTCATAGAAACATTACATAAAAGATTAGGACATGGTCCAAAAATCCATAATCAAGATACAGAAGGGAAGAGTAAATTATTGCTATGAGATTTATTTTCAGTTATACTGGAAAGGAACTATTAACTACAGTATTTCTGGCTGTAAATATATAACATAAAATTTTCCTGAAGCAGCATTGATTAAAGTTGGAGGTAAAATATAATCAAGACAAAGGGAAGCACATTTAAAGCATATTGAGTTTCTGTGGGAAGTTTGAGTAATGATTTGTTATTGTAAACAGGGTTTATTTGGCAGTAACATGCTGTGAGAAACAATAGTTCTGACAGAATTAACACAAGGACATAGCCCTTGGTCACAGAGGAAGTTCACAGGCACCCAAATATCAGAGCTTCCAGCAGGCTCCCCTTAGGGCAGGGACTGCCTTTTTCTGCCTTGCAAATTCTTACACATCAGGAATAAATAAATACTAGTAAGACCGCATAGGAAAGCATTCATAACAATCGGTGTAACACTGCAAGAGTTCATTGCTTCAGTCAGCTGCACAGGAAGCTTCTTGCTCATGAGCAAAGTCCTAGGGATGAAAACCTGCCCCTGTGCCTAGCTCCTGGTGCTATTGCTGTGCCTAGAATTTCAGTACTTCCAGGGGTTATTCATTTAAGCTATCATAAATGAAAAGCCCTCAGTACCTGACCAGACTTGACACTAGGACAGAGAAGGTTGAGACCTTGGCTTCTGCAAGCTTTGGAGTAAGATGCGATTGGAGGAAGTGTTGAAAGGCTGTTGCCAAAACAGTTCTGCTACCAGCAAGAGAAGGGTAGCATACAAACCATACGTGTGTTTGCCTGGCAGGAGTCCACAAAGCCTTGTTCTTGGAAGACATTTTGAGAAAACTAAAGAGGCACTCTGCAATTCATTAAAAATAATGTGCGCAGAGTAATAGGTTGCAACTAGAAATGGCTGAGAATAGAAGCATTGATTTTACTTTTCCTTTTGGGCTTGTACCTTATTTGTGAGATTAAGAACTGCACTGTGAAAAACCAGTGGGTGACAACAGTTCAGCTAATAAGAAGACAGAACTGACAAAAAAGTCTTATTATAGGGGGAAATAAGCTGTGTCCCCTATCCAGCCTGCCTTCTGACAGTTTACTTTAAGCAGGTAGCACTGGACAGGGTCTCCAAATCTGTTCTGGTTATTCTTCTTTTGCTAAGACACACTTGAGTTCAACAGAAACATTAATCAGCATCATTGCTAAATAAACTGTCCCAGTACCCCATTCATCATTTTGTATCAGCTAATCATGGTTCTTAAAGGAACTTACATCTGACGTAGTGGCACTGCAACAAATTATTAAAACCCCACATCTGTACTTCTGTTTGAGTATCAATTTATCAGGAGGGAAAAGGTCCTGTTTTGAAAGGGTTTTCACATTCAGTAAACCTATCCAGCTCACCCCACTAAGAGGGAAAGGACTGCGAGACAGCAGCTTTTTATTTGGATTGTAACTAAACAAACAAAGTAAAATCCCTGTCAGAAATGTCAGTCATTAGTACATTGCCTCATTTAGGAAAGATAATACTGCACAAATACAGAGATCAGTGATAGAGGTTATATACCAGACTCAAAACTATGTTCCTATGGCTAAATGAAAGACAGAAACAGAGCTCAGGGAAATGTCGGGGAATAACAACCACCCCCATCTCCAAGGCATCAGTGCAAACATAACCCACATTCATTTGCAAGGGACTGAGAATTAATTTAACAACACATGTTTATCCAGTGGCTCTTGTGAGAAGGGTTACTGGTCTCAGTCACTTTGCAGTGACCACATTATAAAATATAGCTCTGAAAGAGAAACTTAGTAAGTTGGTCTCACCAGGAAGGTCAAAAAAGCTGCTTGGTGTGAGACATTTTCAGTGAGGTATGGGGCTCCTGTGTGAGGTTAGGGCACACTGGCAATGTGGAGTGCAAGTAAACACACTGACATTTACAGTGCGTTGAGGGGACAAAAGGTACTGTGAATCTAGTTCAGCATCATCACATTTATACATTTAACAGTGATGAGGTATCACTACAGAAGATCTGCTATTACTGCAATTCAGTTTCTAAATATTGGCCTAACTCCATTAAAGTAGGTGTTCATAAAATATATCCAGACAAAGCTTTAGAAATGTTTGCCTGATTCCGCTGTTGTTGAAAAACCTCATTTTCACTGGGAGCAAAGTAAAGACTGAGCACTGACCAAAACCTCACCCTGAATAAGACAGATGGTTCTCAAAATATAACATCTACATTTTCATACATTTGCCCCAATTTACTGATTATATAATGCACCAATTTGTAATGGTTAAGAGAGAAGAATGAATAGTAAGCAAATAGAAGCCATAAAAGGAAGAACCTAGGAGCTGAGACTTCTTTTTTATCTTTTTCTTTTTAATTCCAAAGAAAAGAAAAGAAACTGAAACAGTCCAACAAATAGAGGCCAGCTTTTTTGCTATAGACTCACACTGGGGGAATTTATATTATAATCATAAGAGCAAGACACCTTTTATTTAAAATTAACTTAGCAGCAATTAGAAGGGAATCATGTTCTTCCTCTCATTTCCTTGTTATGCCACAGAAGGGTGGCATAATTTTGTTTTCTCAAACCAGACACAAGTGAGAATAGAGGAGAAAAGAAAGTAGATGGGAAACGTGTCTGGTATGGTCATTCTGGACACAATTATGTCAATGGAAGTACTCCTGTTCCTGCAGCTTCAGGCTAGCATGGCACTGTAATTATTCAGAGCCCCAAAGTACTGGTGTATATAATTTCTCAGCTTCTCAGAGAAGGGGGAGCGACTTGTGTGGTATGCAGAAACAACAGCGTATCTTTCTCCAGCTGTGGCTTAAATGCAGCCACTAGAAGGAACAAGAGACAGAGCAGGGGATGAGGATGGCTCCAGAGCCAATTAACTTGGTTCTCCAGCCATAAGGTGAGGACTGAAGTGTTCAGCTGAAGATGTTTTCATGAATTCATATCCTATTCCTGCCTCTCTGAGCTAGTACAGATACCTGCAATGCAGGTGGTTTTCAGGGAGATGTAGCAGAGACAACTATAAACTTGGAGAAGACATTGGTGAAGATGCCACAGAGCCAAGTGGTCATTTCCCTGCACAGATTAAGGGGAAGAGTGAGACGCAGAAATTACTTAGGATAATGTAGAACAGAAAAAGCATAAAGAAAGAAAAGGCTCTGAAAGAAACCTGGTGACACAGTACAATTCTCCAGCTGTAAGAACCCCAGGTCTTAGATTTACCTCTGGCATGGCAGGGGGAAAGATGAAGAAGGTGCATAAGCAGAGAACACACTCCCTCAGGACACTAATGTGCCAATAGGGCCCTAGCTGCCACACATGCAGCACTGAGAACAGCAGTGTTAATGTAAGTATGCACTAAAAAAGAGAAGTGTAGTAGTATATCTACAGCCCATAGCACAACAGTTCACACAATCCCAGGTGCTGAGCCTTACAGGAGTAATCCATTCTGATTTGCGCCACTGGACAGGTGGAGGCTTTTTCCAGCTTTCCCTTCTTGTCAGCTGCATATCTTGAAGAGTATTCTTGATTAAGCAACTTGGTATGATAACACAACCCACTATGCCTTATTCTCAGAGGAACAGTGACCTGTATCTAGTCTACTGCAGTTATTTTGATAACTGCTTTCAGTAAAGACTGTTTAGAAGAAAATATTTGCATTTTGGCAATAAGGTGGTAATAGGATGGATAATCTTAACTTCTCTTCAAGTGGCTGAAATTTTTTAAAAGCCACTGGAATTGCTTCTTCTAAGCAACAGGATTTTCTCCTTTATTGAAAGGTCTGTTCATCATTGTCCCTTTAACAGTAGAGTTACCATTCTACAAAAAGGCTGTTAAAATGCAAAAATAGAACTAGGTCATCTTTATGCTGCACGTCAGTGTATGTGCATGAACGTTATTGATCACAGAAATTGCACATAAGAGGTTCTCAAAATAACGTGGGGGTTGAGACAGAAGCTATTGCAGTTGCCTTTTAAGTCCAAAGGTTCAAAATAGAATGGGAACATTACTGAAATATTAAAAGGAAAATAAGGTTCCTGTAGATACAGGATTGCCTATGTTCTAATTGTGGAAGGGTTTTCTCTGTCCTCCTTTTCCTCCGCTCTCATATCTACTTGGCACTTCCTTCAATAGGTCAGGAGGTGCATCAGCAGTAGGGAAGCTGAAGTCACTCAGTGTACTTCTGAATGATCCTTAAGATTATTTAGAACACTAAAATTAAATGGTATCAGGTAACATTATGATCATCTCCTTTCAAAACTGCCATTTAAAGTAAGATTTTAAAAGTAGGAATAAGTCCCTTCCCCTAGTAAATACCTGGGTGATAATTCCAGGAAAAAATGGGCAGATATTCTTTCATTGTTTCTCATGCTAGGTTCTGAAATTCACAATTTGAAGTGCAAAAAGGATTTTATTTTTTTTTTTAATTCTGTTTTTTTTCAATTTTCTCTTTCTTCCTGTCTCTAGTGTCTAAGCATGAAACAGAGTTATTTCACCTCTTGCTGAAATTCATCAGTGGCTACACTGGGAACCATTTGACAGTAATGAGAGTATTACAAACAAGTAACTGGTTTGTGACCAATGTCAAGTACACAGCAAGAGTTACCACCTAAACATCTGCCACATGCTTGGTACAATGCCATGACTAGAAAGACCCGTGAACACTGGAAGCTGACAAGGCTTCCAATGCCTCTTTGCATGTCATACAGGGGCTTAAGGATGTTTTCCTTCTGGTGAGAATGTCAAGCTCTCTTAACAGGATATGTAACTTGTAGTCACACCACCTGTCTGCAAGGTACCATAATAACCTCTTTGCTAGGCTGCGTGGTTAAAAACTATTTGCTTTAAAGAAAATGAGACGGATATCTAGCAGCTTTACATTTACTCTTACAAAATCTAGTCTACTTTGCTTGCATTATTATATTTCAAGTTTCCCTACAGAGGCCTAAAGGAAATTACATGGGCTAAAAAAAAGAGTGAAGTTAAGAATATACCATATCTCCCCTCCAAAGATAACATTTTCTTTTTCAGAAACAGCTATTTGTCTGATGTTCTGTCTCACCTGATTTTTAACTCTGAAACTCTTGTGCATGTATTTGGATACAACAATACTATCTAAATAGAAAATAATTTGACTTAAGCAATTATTGAAATAACAATGTAGAACACATCATAACTAAGCAGCTAAATGTTAAGCTATTATTCTACATACAGGGCCAACTCAAATTACTGTGGCTTATATAAATGCTCACTTATAAAAAGCTTGGTGTTGATTAAAAGAGAACCATATATGGGACTCCAGAAGACTTCATTTTTGTTTGATTTTTAGCTATTCAAAGCTAACACCTGAAGATTCCAAGAATCAAATTGTCCCTTTTAGAAGATGGTGCCTCAGCATTCACTAAAATAGTTTCAAACAACTATTCAAAATCAAGCATCAGAAAAGGAAGGGGTCACACCTGAGGACAGAAAGGCAGATTCAAGAGCACTTAATAAAAAATTATAACATGTTTCTACTCAATGGCACAGAAGAATTCATCCTGCACACTTAGAAAAATGTCTTGAGTCCTTTAAATGCCATTATCATAAAGAACTCCCCCAATGGATGAAGTTCTGTAAAACTGTCAAAAACAAAGGTGTGCGGTCAAGCCTTAAAAGAGGAGAAAGAACATAATTAAAATAATTTAGTAATAATTTAATTCATTAATTAAGGGACAGGGGAGAGGAAGGGAGGAAGGAGCAGAAATCAACAGTTGATTCATCAAACTTCTTATAGCATCTAATCAAAACATGGTAATGAGTAACAACTAATAGAACTTTGTCAAAAACAAATAGAGCTAAATCTACACAATTTCCTTCCACAACAAAGTAACAGGCCCTTTGTATGGGGTAAAGCTGTAGATACAATAAATCTGGATTTTTAATATAATTTCAGAATCTGTTTCTAGCAGGTAGGTGCAAAATGGTCTAAAAACTGCATTCAGAGAATAATCCACCAACGGCTCATTTTTTGATTGTTTTAGGTTTTTTTTAATAGAAGGATGTACTGAACAAGATTTCTGCAGGGATTCCTTGTGTCTCCGATGTTGTGCAATACTTTCATTAATAAGGAGGACAATGGGACAGAGTCTACATACACATTAAATTTGTAGACAACACAAAGCTGGAAAGAGTTTCAAAGGCCTCAAAGGACAAAGCTGGAATTTGAAAGATCCTAAAAAGTTGGGAAAATTGAGTGAAGAAACAAGGTGTATCCTATTAAATGATACACAAGGTTCTATGTATAAGAATGACCTAAATGAACACAGGCTAGGAATGAGATGTGAAGAGCAGTCTGACATAAAAGGCTTTCTGGAATTCAGGGACTTGAAGGCAGAAATGGATCAACACCACAACCACGCTGACACCAGAGAAGAAACGGTATGCTAGGGCGCATAAATAAGTAGACATCCTGCAAGATATGAGAAATATGAGTGGATATAAAATGTCAAGCCTCAAGAGGGATATGTTCAGAAAGGATGAGTTTCTGAGACCTCTAATGGTTCTCTCTGACAGGCCTGAAAGCATTCCTATTCTTTAGTAGCACAGAGACTTCCAAATGCATGAAATGCTGCAGCATAAGGGATAGTAATCATCTGCTCCCCACATCCCTGGAGAATAAGGGAACTAATGGACTTCAACTGCCTTAAAGGAAATGTAAAATAGAATACAGGACAAGTTCTGTAATGGTCAGGATACTGCTGGAATAGCATTAGAACTGGACCAGGTCGTGCAGGGAGACTGTGGAGTCCCTCAGTGGGGGCTTTTTAAAAACATGAATAACATCTGCCAAGAGTACAGATAATCCTCCCAGAGATGAGCATGGAATAAATGAGGTGATGTCTTGAAAAGCCAGTCATTTGTATTTTCCATGTATCAATGTAACAAGATAACATGCATCCCACTCCGTAATCAGTAAACTGTATTCTATGCTATTCTGAAGATAACAAATTGTGGCTATTTGATAACAGAACTCTTATTCTCACCAACCTTCTGAGTCCTTTCTCTGAGTTTTGTTTACTTTACCTAACTAACAAAACAAAAATGGCATTGACATTAATAATACTTGCACGTATGGATCAGAAAGAAGAGATCCATAACTGGATATTACAGCTTCAGTGATATATTTTCATAGATTTATTGTCAAGATATATTTTCACCTTTAGAGAGACTCTTCTCCGTTGCTGTGTCAGGTATATCAGGACAGAATGTGCCATTGGGATATGCTCAGGTGAGATACATACTTAAGTGAAATGTTTCTCAAGCCACACATTAGCTGGATGATTAGCTAGTGAGATTGTCCTCAACCTTTGCTGACTGAAGCAGAATAATGCTGAGCAACTTCCTTCCAAATTTAACTCTATCTGTACCTTAAATCTTAACTCTTTAATTGCCTTTGCTAATGATCAACATGAGTATCCTGCAGGCAATTTGTTACACCCACAAGCTATACACAGGATCACTCAGTTATTGCTTAGATACAGGAGCAAATAACAATGACATAAAGTAGATAATGTGTTTGCTTTTATAATTTTTATACTGTCTAGTCTTTTCCTTCTAAAGAGTTGGTATACTGGGACAGCTGACATACTAATGGAATGCCTGAAGTGAGGGAATTTTAATTGTATAGAAGCTGCATAAAAATTGACACTTACTGATCATCAATAACCATTATGGTAAGAGAAAACAATAAACAAGGCATATAAACATTCAGAATAAATATTATGATAGGCACATTCCCATTAAGTATATCAGTTGTTGGAAGAAAAGTAATTTCAGTGAAAGACAAAACTGGTGAAATAAAGAATCTGAGCTGGCTGGTACTTCTTAGCAGACTCTTTTTACTGCTGTGAAAAGGTACCAAAGTGTTTGATTTGTAAAACAACTGATGCCTTATGGGAAAAGAACCTTCTGCTGGGCAAAAAAAATCTGTTGTGTAAGTCAAATTTGCTGAATTTCTCTTTTCTTAATTTGCATAGCTAAGGATATTTGCACTGCTCAAAGTATGTATAACTGGTGGGTTTAATTAATTTCTCAACTCAGTTACTTGAGGCAAAAGGAGATGAAGAAAACCAGAAATGTGGGTGAGAGTGAGAATACAGCACTGCTCCCTGCCCTCCTGCAACTCAAGCACTGGAAATTGATATGAAAGCAGGGTCTTGATATCTCAAGAGTTCATCTGCTTATTGCCGTCTTAGAGGTTATAATCCTCCTTGTTTGTGAAGCCACAATAGGCTGCTCCAGAGATTACAATGTCTCAAATCCTATCATAGGATTATAAGTCTGTCAGGTTGTGAGTAATTATGAAGGAAAAGCAAACTTTCAGAGGACACAAATAACCTTCATAAAAGGAGATGTGGTATCACAGAAAAACATGAAAAATCAACTTCAGACTGTAGCACTTATGCAAAGCAAGAGCCCAGAAAATATTGCAAAAATGTGAGTGCAATAGTACAGCACAGAGCCCAAGGGAGATGGAAAGCAGAAGAGAGGCTTCC
>WYDI02009973.1:0-17284 GCA_009867235.2 Psittacus erithacus
GCCTAAGAGCTCATCTCAGTCTCCCCTCTGGCAGGTTAAAGCCATTCCCCTTGGCCTGTCCCTACAGGCCCTTGTAAAATATTGACCAAGAAGAGTTTTGGACCTAGCACTCAGCGCCATGCTCAGGACTGGGGCCTCACAGGACAAGCTTCCTGGTGGAAACAGAGAGATTATTTGGAAAGACTTTTATTTGCTGCTCACTCAAGCATGGCAGCAGGCAACCAGGGAGAGGTGTACACATGTTCAGGACCCTAAAGCTATAGCTTTGTTACTCCAGGCAGAGAAAGAGTTGTCAGAAGAAAGGAATAATGACTAGACATTGAAGTTCACCTTCAGACTGTGTTGGTTTGCAATTCTCTTTTCAAAGAAGGCTCCTGCGGAGAGCTAATATCCCTTATTAGACCAAGAAACCTCGTTTCAGCCCTTCACGAACAATGGGACTGATGCTTTGCTACTGTAAAACAGCCTCTCGCAAACCAGACTCCAAACCAGCAGAACAGCTTTTCCCTCCACTGCTGCCTGCTTGCTGGTGTGGCTGCCAGAGCAAAAACGCCTGAACACAGAAGAAAAGAGGAACCAAGATAAAGTGCACAATCCCACTTCAAAGGCTCTTTCAGCTGAGTTGCACTGGATGGGAACAGCAGCCTGAAAAGATGCATTTTAACTGTGTGTTAGGGGTGTTGCACCCCATCTGGGTGCAGGAGCCAGGGCAGAGGGAGCGGAGCCATGGTTTGCCCTTACTTCCAAGGTCTTCTTGTGAAGCCCCATGCCCACTGAATTCCTTCTTCTTTTCCTGACTGCGCATTAAGGAGACAATCTTTAGACCCCTAAAGCAGCATCTTCCCTCTGCCCTACAACCTCTAAGTTGATGTGGGTCTAATCCTAAAGTCATGTGCACCACCAGAACTGGCGGCTTCCTAGAGGATGATGGTGTCACATAGGGATCTGGAGGTGACTTGGGTCTACCACTGCCTTTAACGTAACTGCCCCAGTTCTCAGTTTATCTATAAAATGGGAATAATGCTACATTTCACCGTACAGAGCAAAATGTAAGAGAGACAAGTGGAGAAAGCGAGGTAGGAATGAACAGCTTCCCCAAATGTGGTGTTCTAAAAGCTATTGAAGAGGCACAGAAGATTTATATTCCAGTGTCTGATAAACAGGAGAAAGGATTGTCTGCTACAACTGTGCTTCCGCCATGCTTTCACTTAAGCTGTAAGGAAAACAAATGGTGCTTTCCAAAGAACCCAAAGGAAAAGAAAAACAGCCAAAGGAGGAGGTTAGGCACCATGAGCATGATGTTCCCAATGAGGCTGGTCAGAGATGGTTCGTCAAAATGATCTTTTTGTGTACAAGTGGGGCTTTTCATGATAAAAAAGTGTTCACAAAATGTAAGTTGTGTTTACCCAAGAAAAAGGATTTTTCTGAGAATGAAAGCCATTTCTTGGCTGCAAAGTGGTGGTTTGGGGCAAAAAAGCTGTTGAATTTTTTACAAGAATCAATATTTCCAGTGGATAAACTGTAACACACGCACACAAAGCAAACAGAAAACCTCCAAATCTGTGTCAGAGCAAAGGTGTGATGGAGAAAGAAACAAGAGGGGAAAAACTCCCCAAACCCACACAAATATCCTCAAATTCTATATAGTTTCTCTCACAGGTAACTAAGGTACAGGAATGGAGCAATACAAATCAATGAGGATAAAAGGGCAGGAATACCACATTCACCCCACCACCACCTCCACACTCCCACCTTCTCTGACTATAATGATCTCTGCTTCTCTTGCAGTCCCTCTACATCAGGATACCCCCTCTTTCCACCACGTTCTCTTCACTGGGAGGCAGAAGCCAAGACAAATGGCCCTCACCTTTCCTTGGCTAGGGCCAGGATCCAGATCCTCACCTCCTCAGTGCGTCAGCACAGATGAGTTCTGAAGCAGAGGCGGTGGTCTTGCATTGATTGTTATGTTCTGATGAGAGGGACTATTTTGCATCCTCCTTCCTTGCTATCTTAAGCAAAGCTGGGCTGAGCTATGTCTGATGGGTTTTGCCTCTGGGATGCAAAGCCAAATGGTCTGAAGTAAATTTTGCTGAGCATGATGGAAACTTATTGTCCAGGCAAGCTGATGAGGCAAGCTGACACCAACCAGGAGCCGCAATACAGAAGGTAAATTACTAACTGATAGCAGGTAACCAAGTGTCAGGCTGCTTGCTGTTGTTGATCGCTTGTATTGCAGCACCACCTACGTGTCCTTGCCCTGGAGAGCAACGCTGTGGCATCAGGCCCTGAAGAAGCACAAAATACAAAGGGCATTTAGGTAGTGTTGTAGTTCAAGATTTAAACAATTAAATGCAAATGGGAGGTAGAGGTCTGGCTGAATTACTGAACCCGAGCAGTATAGCTTTGGAAATGGCCTGCGTCACTCTTGGCTTCCAACATCCACACAGGTCTCCCCTAGGTCTTAGGTCACAACTGACAGTCTCATGCAGTCATCTCCATCTCAGATGGCTCTGTTTGAGCACTTAAGGTTTTCTTTGGCTATGGTGTTAGTTTAGGCACCAGATATGCCTTTTGACTCTTACATGTGGTCAACATATGTTTGGGTGTCCTCTCTGAAGGCTGAACCCATCTGTTGTGCCCCAAAAGTTTCTAGAAGGAAATACAAAAGCAGACACATGAAGGTTTCATGATGACGGGGATTATCAGAATAAATGTCCAACATTCATACACACAGAGGGGTGCATTTCACCTCTTCTAAACATGACACCTATTTAAGACAGATGGATCATGCTCTGTTGTCCACTGCTTGGATTCAGTGACCACCAGGGAACTCAGGACAACTCACTCATTTGGAGATACACTCATTCCCTGAGATGAATCCCAGCCCTTCCAAGTTCAGACAGATGGATGGAGAGAATCAAAGCCACAATGGAATCACACTCTTATGCATTAGCACTGTCTTGATGTTCTAGGCCTTATGCTGGAGCTCCTATGAACTGCAATTCAATTGCTCTAGCTCTGGGTAGCAGTCAACGCTATAATGGGTTTTAAGACAAAGTACTTGCTATTTTATGTACACAATGCTGGTGATGCAAATTGTCCTAATGGCAGAGTGGTTAACCAGGATGCTGAAATCTCAAAGAATGATTTTACCCTTATAGGGATTTTTAACATAAAAGGAGCTATTTAGAAGGCAGCAGCGTTGGAAAGAAAATGCTTCAGCTGAGGCAGCCTTGAAAGGTCAGCAGTAAATGTATTCATGACAGAAGGAGGCAGAATGACAGAGGAGAGTATTAAGACAGAAAAGCAAAGACACCTCTAACTACATGAAGAATTGTTTGGGTAGAGTTTTTCCAGCTCACCACTTTTCCCATTCAGGAAAAGAAGCAGCATATCCATCTTCCATGGTCAAACCTGGTTCTGCTGTGTCAGAGAGGGCAGGGGAGCCCTGGAAGCACTGCTTCCTCTGAACAGCCCTTAGAGCTCAGCTGGGGAATGCCCTGGAGGTACTGCACAGTGGGATGCATCTTCAGCCCTGTCTCCAAGTGTCTGAGGCTGGGAGAGGTCAAAGAACACCCTGGAAGTTGAACACAGCGAGAGATGTGCCAGCATGAGGGAGGAAAAACGTGCAGCCAAGAGTACAGAGAAAGCATTGGTCCTGTTCCACCCAAATGATAACACATTTGGAAGTGGATAAGGCATCGAGAATTGCTTCAGAGCAACCATTCTTCCATTCTCAGGAAAACAAAGCCCTTAAATGGCAGTGCTGGGACAAACTATCAAATGTGAGCCAGACTGGGGCTCCGTCCTTCCCCAGGCCTGGGAAGCATTGAGCTTTAGTTAATGAGATGCTTGTGACACCAGAAACAAAGGCACACACATTTAAATAATGGCTTTGAGCTACAATTTGTAGCAAGACATTGCGTGTGTGCACTCCTAGAGTAGGAAGATCTATAGCAAATCCCTCTCAAGTTAAAGCATTAGTCCCAGAGTTGCGCTTTCTCTTCCCTTCACAGAGCCCACCAGCTTAAAGCTCTGCTACAGCTTGTGTTTGAGCTGGGCTTCAGCTATGTTCTCCTTGAGTTTTTTCATTATTTGGGATTACTTTAATTCTTCTTGTGAGCAATATTCCAAGTGGATCTGAGCTGTGACGCTCTGGCTGCAAGGTATTATTGTGCTTTTAAGAGGAGGCACACTGACTGAGTTGGAAATTGGAGGAATGGGAAAGAGGAACTCTAGGCAGAGCACACCTAGGAGATGTGGCAATTTTTTCCTCAAGCTTTTTCCAATAGCTCCTTGAATAAAGCACAGGATTAGGACATGAAGGCCTTAAAGCAAATCACTGCTCTGTCCTGGGAAGAATAGAGACTTGAACTAAACTGTTATTGCAGATGAAAGATGACAGGCAGATCCTGCAATGGGCAATCAGGTCACTTAAGTCCTTATGCTGTTGAGAGGGACCACATGGCCAGGACAGACCTCATCACCTCTGATTTTCACATTCCCTGAGCTTTGATTAAAACTGTGATAAAGCAGATGGAAAATTGTAGACATGTAGGCATCTCCACTGGAGCCTATCTTCTTCAAATTGTCCAGGCTCTTCAAATGCCATCTATTTGCACAGCATTAGGCTGAATGTATAGCATGAGGGAAAATGGGACTCACCCCACTAACCAGGTACTTGGGCCTGTGTGTGAGAGATGCGGAGGGAATCAATAATCCTCCAGACTCCAAAAGCTCCAAACTAACTGAGCATCTCTCCTCTACAAAGGACATTCACTGTGTCCTGCATGGTGCTCTCCTCTCTCAGTGTAATGGATAGATGCCTAAAGTAAATGAGGTGTCCATATTCCTGTCCCTAGGACAGCAATAAAATCAGCACGAGAGGCTCCCACTGATTCTGAAGTGACCAGGGAAATCTCATTTCCTCTGACAGGATAGAAGAGGTAAAATCTATATTAACATACACTGATAGAAATAACAAATGAAGCATGCAAAACCAAGAATTTGTTACTCACGAAGCAGAAGGGAAGACATATTTCATGGGAACAGTTGCAATTTTCCTGCCTTCTGTTTTGTCTTAATAAGATTACCTCTGGTGGTCAGCCTTTTTCATGGGAGTCAGAGAACGACTGGGCTGGAAGGCTGAGCTCCTCTTCATCTCAGCAGCAGCACTGCACTGACTCAGGCTGGACGAGAAGCAGGAAGCTCATCTTGTCCTTACATGACCTGTTTTGTAAGCAGAGGATATAATCCTGCAGATCTCTTCTCGCTATTCTTAACGACCTCAAAGGATTTCACAATAGAAAGAGTTCTGTTTATTTTCCCTGCTGAGAAATGCTCCTTCCCATAGAATTTAATGACCAATTCATAGAACTAGAACCCAAAGGGAGGCCCAGAAGCCACGAGGTGGTGATTCTGAGGCATCACTTGAGGGAGACCTTCCCTGCAAACAGCTAAACTCCTCAACTTTGATGCTTGTAATCTCAAATCATGTTGCTGAAGAGAGGCTGATTTATGTGTCTAGAAGGGAACATGATTATTTTCTTCCAGTGCCTTTCAGAAGCACCTGAGCTGAAGCGAGGGCCAGACAACACTGCTACAGCAGAAGGATTAAATTGTCTCTTTATTTTAAAGCATCACAGGGAAATTAGCAGCCTTTGAAATGTCACTGCTGCGAAGAGATTGGGTTCTTTCTTTAAATCTCCCCTAAAATAATCTGGATAATGCATTTTTTAAGGATACAAAGTCATCTGGATTCATTTCAGATTCATTGCAGGCAAAAATGTTTTTTGAAATGGAAAATTATCCGCGTTGAATGGAACCTGGCTATAGAGGCCAGTTAAGCTCCTTCCAAAATAATCAAACCCATAATTGTCACTCCTTTAAAGATACACATTTCTACAATAATTTCTGAGTGATTTTCTTTATCCCCTTCTTGTTGCAAAGCCTTTCTTTCTGTTGCTAAAAATCATGAGTTATGTGAGTTATGATGATCCTTTGCTTGGTGTTTTGTAAGATAAATTCATAGGCCTGTGCATGCTGCGATGTTGTAGTTGAATCATTCTGTACAGGCAGAACATTCAGCATTGTGTAATGTCTTCCAACCCAATCTCATAGTGATGAAGGTGTCATAAATCATGGTTTGGGCTATTACCCAGGTTCCGTTTACAAGGCAGTTCAGCTTCTCTACATGACACAGAGCTTACAAAATAACTTTAGCTCTTCCTCTCTGCTTTCCCAAGGCACACCCTTTCCCATTGCAGTACACAATAGAAGTGGAGACAGTTTATAGATGATGGATGCTTGGAGAACAAGGCTAAAAGAAGAAGAGAAGGTCAATTTTTCTACTAGGAGATCATGAAAGCATGGTAGGTCTCTTCCATGATAGGCACAGTTCTTCGAAACGTCCTCAACTTTCCCATCCTCCTCTTAACTCCCTCCTCCTATAATGCCTGTGAGACTCCTTGCTAAGGAGTGTGGAAAGAATCCCACTTGTTAAAAGCACCCCATGGTCACTGGAAATCTAATCAATATGGTCAGTTCTACCTCCAAAATTGAAGTTGGATTGCCCCAGGCACTCCATGAGGAACTCAAGCCCTTAAAATTACAAGGCTGGTTCTTCAGCTTCATAGGTTGGTGACTTTTCCTCCCCATTTTCCCCCATCTTCTTTCACTCAGTCTGAGCCATGTGTTTCATTCTACACAGAGTTCACTGCAGTTTCTCTGTTAATTCTCTTTGAGGCAGCAGAAAGCTACTGCAAACAGGAACCGCTTCAGTGCTCCTTCCCAACAGAGCCTAAGGTACAGCAGGTCTTCCTAAGGGTAAGGAAGGGATCTCATCCTCCACACAGTCAATGCACGGATGGCAGATGAGGGAAGACGGACTCAATTAGCAAATCACATCAGCTCCCAGGACCACCAGCACCCGCTATCCCCTTACACTGCACCAACCTTCAGCCACAGCACTGAGCTACAGGGACTGCCACTTAGCATGAGATTAAGGAACAAGAACGGCAATTCTGCTCTGCTTCCTGAATTGATCCAATTACAGCCTGATCTCAATGCCTTTATTCTGCATTAAACACACCCTCAGGCACTGCTGAGAGGGGAGTAATGCCTTCCACAGGGCAAGCCAGCCTAAAGGGGAAAGAGTTGAGATGGGTTCTAATCAGAGGCCATTACATTGGCTTGATCACCTATGAATGAACCCTTTTCAGTGCCTGGCAAAGATGATCTTTCAAAGCTGACCTAAGAGTACAGTAGTTGGGCAATAACATGAAACAGCAAATAGAGTCAAAATGATCCCTTTGACTTCAGAGAGAGGAGCAGCTAATGCGTTTGGGAGTGTGCTCATTAATTCCACTTGGCATCAAGATTTTAACTACATCTGCTCTACACGTTTGGCTGTAAAGTGGAATGTTCCTTCTTATGAGGAAGTAACATCACCTGTGGACAAGAGCAAATCAATGTGATTGAGGCAACCACCTGTCTGGAATTCTGTGATTAGAGCTGCATAAATAACTGCTGTTTCAAAAGTGTTTCAACTCCCAAAATGGGGGGAAAAATGGAATATTTTCTTTTTTTCCTTCTTCCTTTCTGTTTTTCCTGGATTTCTTCAATAAAATTTCTTTCAGGTCAAATGAAATATTCTGTATGGTCTGCAATGAATATTTAATTTGGGTTTCAAACTGCAGCTTCATTACTTGTTTCTGGTTTTCTCATGCAGGAATGAGAGGACCTTGGACACCTTTCACTCTAAATATTGTTTAGAAAAGGCTGAAAATGGAAAGTTTCAACTTTCAAAGTTTTTTTTTCACTGAAATAGTCACATGAATTTAACATGAATGTGCAAAATACATTTAATCATTCCAATTCCAGAATTGTTACCAAACAAACCAGCTATGCATTTCTCTTTGTTATTTGCCTACATTTTTGTCTGATTTCTGTTAAATTTCCAAATTATTAATATTTCTAGATGAAGGGTTTCACCTTCATCATTTTCATCACCTTCAGTACAATAAGGTTTGGAATCCAGACCTCTTTGCTTAATCTCACTGAACCGTATTGGTATTAAGCTTTTCCAACACTAACCCACCTACCCCTTTGCCCTGCAGGCACCTGGAACAGATCAATTAGAAGTCTTAGAACAGTAGCTCAACTCCAAAGCTCTTCCATGCAGAAACATGATGGCACTAGCAACTTTTAGGCCCAATCTCAGTGAGGTACCTTTGGTGTTATGGGACCTACACATGCACAGCACTTTCATGTGTCTGTCTGAAATACTAATAGGCTTCATCTTGTTTATTCTTGAGCATCAAAAGCATATGGACCTTTTCTTTGGTTTCTTGTCCACCTAACTGTTTAGAGGGACAGTTTTGACTGATTGCAATTACAAATGAGTGTGGCTTTTTAATGCCAATGCAGTCATTACTGAGGCCATTTCTCTCGGTCTTCTAAGGGTAATCCATATTCAGGCAAGATTTATGACCCTGTATGTGCAAATACCTGAGTCAATCATCATCCCTGGAGACCTTTAGTCTCCAGTGACTGCATCTCTTTGGTTCTAAGCAGACATGGATATAAGCATGCAGTGGCCAATATTCCCCAAGTGAAGAGACATCAGGGTACCCAGTGCTGCCTGATTACACTTCATCTTCAGCATTTCATGACATGGCAGAACTATGGACAACACAAGAGTAGGCAGCAGAACCAGTTACAGTGAAAGGCAAGAGCAAAGAAGCACAGACAGATGGGTAAGAGCCATATGATAGCATTGAAATGCCAAAGAGATGGAAATGAGCCCAGTAGTGGGCAATTGGCATTCCCTCAGAACTCCCGAAGTGGCGACTTCGTGCATGTGTTAGCAATGGTGTCTGACCCAGAGATCCCCAATCAAACTACAGCTTAGTGCAAGCTTGGGAGGAAAAAGTAAAATGAAATAGAAGAAAGAAAAAAGCCTTTATTGTAAGAGATGAAGTTAAATACCAACAACAGGCTGAAAATACATGTTAAAGCATGTCAGGTGGGGGACAGTGCTCTGAAGGTAATGAAAGAATGAATCCAAAAACCAGTAATGAGCCATTTTCCCCAGGCCCTGCTCTGATGAAGCGCTGGTGGAGTGGGGTCAGCCTTTGTCTTCCAGGGATAACCCCAGAATCAGAACTGGGGTTCAGGGCAAATCAAGAGATAATGCAGATAAGGATTAACCAGGGAGCTCAGCTCCCAAGGAGATAGATTATGTGTCAAAGAGGCAATGGCAGAGAAATCAGAGAACAAAAGATGCTGCAGCTTGTTAAAAGCAGGGACAAAATGATGGATAAGAAAACATTAGCAAAACACATGCTACTGTTACTATCTGCCAGGCAGGAGGAGAAGCAGGAACCTGGAACTCACTTTGAATTTAGCAAAAGATACTGAATCCAGCTAAAAAATGCATCCTAAGAAGTCTGATTTTTTACTGCAGGTCCAGAAGCTTTGTGCAAATAAATACAAATAAATAAGGAACAAAACCTGAAGTGAGCATTTAATGTCCAGGAAATGCTGGGCCTCCTTCAAACAAAGGCTGTTTTAGATGTGAGCTTGCTTCAAATGCATGCGGGTCTCTTCCCTCCTTATTACTTATGGGGATCAGTGGATTGAGGCTGGTAATTTGAAGGAAAGGGATTGGGAACGTGCCCAAAGCAGCGCTTGGGAATCACAGCACCCAACTGTCATGAATGCAGCAGCACATGGTTAACACCAACCTGGGAGTTCTGTGGAAGAGTTCAAACTGAATCTTTCCCTTTTTTAGTTAAAAACTGTATTTTTGGTGACTTATGTGTAAAATACTTCCTCTTCCTATAGAAACACTTCCTCCATAAGTCAGAACACGGCGCACACAGATAAGGGTGGGAAGTTTCTGGGGGATATTAATAACAGTCATTGTGTGGTTGTTTGAACAGAATATTTGGGAATTCTTATGAAACACTTTGGAGGATTCAAGGACGTGCCACTCTTTCTCCAGGCAGTCCATCATTCCCTGCACAGTTCTGTAGTACATGTTCCCAAAATAAGCAGCACTGAGCCCCAAGCAGTGGGAAGGTTATTGTCTTCACTGGCAAGCTGCTAAACGAAGGGGCGAATTGTGAAACTCTGCATGGATAAAGCAGTATTTAAGGCAGCAAGAAGACAGCGGTGAAACTGTTTCTTGCAGAGCAACACCATGAAATAAAACAGGACCCCACATTGTGCTGCACAGTGCAGAAATGGGCATTCCCCTTTCTCCAAGGCATTTGAAGAATGGGGACCAAGTTTCCAGCTCCTACCAGCAGCAGGAAATCTGACTAAACATGGATCAAATGGGAATGCTGATTTGCAACAAGCCAATCATCACCAGTATCTTCCCTGCGCTAACACAGGCTCTGACCATCCCCATTCTTCTCCTAGGAGATGGCACATTAGCACATCTCTCCCTACAACTGCATTCTACCACCTTTTTCTTTCAGAGATGAACTACCTGATACATCTCTAATAAAACTCTGAGGGATCATCTTCAACTTGTTTTTAGCTTTCAGATCTGATGTTTTCTATTCCAGACCTGAAAGTGTGGCCGAAAGCTTCTCTGCTTCTCCCAGCTATACTTGATCTAATAAAAGAGAACACTTCTGCCTAAAAGCCTGGTCTCCCTGTAGAAAATCAAACCCTTCATAAAAGGTGTTATGGTTGTCTCTGTGGTTCTAGTTAGCATGGCCAATAAAATCCATATGGCAATGGGACAGTAACTGTGTGGCCACTGAAGACATAAACAGAGGAGCAACATTTCATGCTCCGCAGTCTAAGGAGTGGCACTAATGGGCTTTGTGACTCCGGGGGATTTTATCAAAGTCATCAGACCTTAAGAGGACCTGAGACCAAAGATCAGCTCAGGTTAGACAAAGCTCTTGGCCGCTCACATACACTGAGGTGCTGCTGCTTCCCACTGTCCAGTGATGTTCCAGATTCTGCTGCATCTGGCTCAGTGAATCCCAGAGAAATGCCACATCTCATGGTCAGAGCTGCTTGGCCAGCGTGAAGCTCTCTAGCAACTGCTCTAAGCTGAAGCTGACAGGAGTATTCAAGGTATCAGATGGCTAATTCAAAGGCTTCTGCGCATCGGTCCACAGCTCCCTCAGTCATACAACCACTTGTCAGCAGCTCAGAGCCAGCAGAATGCAGTACTACCCACAGGAGTTCAGATCTAAAATGGAAGCTGATCACAGAGACAGCAATAGGGGAAATAATCCCAGTCAGGAAAGTCTTGGGGGAGATCTCAGCAAAGGGAAACAGAGGACTCCTGGCCACCCTGCCATAATTCCTGTGATGGATTCCATGCTGAGCAATGCAGCGATGGAATGCATTTTGTAAATGAACTCACCAGGCTGTTGGCCAAACGGGTTTTCTCTGCTGTAGGACTGGTGCAAGGACAGTCCTTGCACCAACTGCTGCAAGATTGTTTTCCAGAGCTCCAAGTCCAACATGAAGCAACACTCTGCATTTTCTCTGTTAGCCTAACACACAGTGTAATTGCTTTCCCAGCGAAGTTAGTTTCCTTGCAATTATGCTTTGCAAAGTTTCTGCTGTTAGTCCTTCTTGTCTCACTTCAATCAGTGACTCCTCCACCCCTCTGTACTCAGCACATCACCCTTTGAATATAAGGGATGCCCTGTGAAACATAATGAGACTTACTCCCACACACTCCATAGCAGGGCTATCAGTTTCATTTAAACTCTATTAGCCACTTACAATTGCTCCCAGAAGCTTTGCTGTAATGAATTCACCCACCTATTGAGAAAGAGTCAACAGAACTCAATTTCCCTCCATGTTCCTTTCTGCCAGCCCATGAATTCCTCTCCCTTCCCATTCTTGCGCTGGCTCATTCATTTCTGCAGGAGGGCAATTGGGAACCCTGCAACCAAACTCCTGTTAAGCACATGGACTAAAGGGTTTTCAGGCTTTCCTGGTGCTCAGCTTACTAATGAAGATTCCCATGGACTCCAGAAGCTCTGGAGCTCAGCAATATCCCCTGGATTGAGCACTCTTCACGCTGAGCTCACAGGCAGTGAGGTGAGGGCAGAGCGGGTGATGCCAGGAATGCATCCAAGCACTGCTGAGGTGTGTGGAGCTGACATGGAACAAAGGGTTGCTCTCCAGGGTTCATCATTCAACAAGGGGTTGCTCTCCAGGGATTCTGAGCTCCTCGTGCCAGGTCTCTCCATTGCTCCAAGGCCCAGCAGAGTTTGACCAGCTTCCCAGGAAGCAAATCCTGACCCTTTAGAATCCTTTATTAATAAACACTGGTTCTCACCAACCCTCATCTCCTGATGATAGGACACCCCTGATCTTCATTCCTGGTTGACAGGGCCCTGAGCAACCTGCTCTAGTGGAAGGTGTCCCTGCCTATGGCAGGGGGTTGGAACTGGGTGAGCTTTAAGGTCCTTTCCAGCACAAACCACTCTGGGATTCTATGCTTTTGTTCAAGATGAGTGGGTTCCACTGTCTCCTTTCCTAAGAGTGGGAAATTTGGGCGTGCAGTAGGAGAAAGCTGTGCCCATGGCCAGACAGGATCAGTAATGGAAGTGGAACTGAAGCCAGATCTCCCACATTTAACTACTGGAAGTTGCTTTTACTAACATTTCTGATTAATTGCATGGTGCCACATAAGAGGAGAGGGGATCACTCCAGATGCCTGCAGCAGCTTATGCATCCGCATTGAAGCATGAGATTTGATTGCTTTTAGCTCAGCTCCCACCTCTAATAATTGCAAAATTCAAGGGCTATATTTAACTCAATGCTTCTGGTGAAACTTGTCACAGCTTCTCCTCTGCTGTGTTCCTTTGTTCTCCCTTCCTATGCTCAGTGCTGCTCAAGAAAACATTCTTTGGATTTGGTCTCTCCATTTCCATGATGCATCAGTTCTCTGCCTGCCCCACTCCTGTCTCAGCTGTAACACAGACACTTCAGCTGTATCTTTAGCTGAAGGTCTCACTTCGGGATTGTATTGCCTTGGCCCAGCAAGTGACCATGAATGAGCTCAGAGCTGCCACATTGTGAATGTTGCTGCAACTCACACCCCTGCTTCATCTTCTGGGAGAACTGAGACCATTCACAGCAGATGTCCACTGTATTACTCTGATTTCCAGATCCTGTGATGGGTGTCCATATAAAGGGTAATGCCCTCAGCATGCAGAAGGTGGCTGACAATCTGACACAAGAGAACTTGTCCATTTCCATACTTAGATCAAGCCAATAGTATTTGTTTCAGTCTTATCTTATTAGTAAGGCCAAAAGTTAGGGGTTCACCTCTCAGTGGTAGGTACTGGACAATCTTCCAAGAGCCACGGCACCAGAAAAGGTCAGAGCTCCTCCAAGCCATGGTTTTAGGGAAGAGGTGGCTTATGGACCACTTCAGAGATGCAGGGAAGCCCCAGGCAAAGTGCGTGGCTCTCACATCAGTGATGAGATAACCCAAACTATGGTAACTCCTCAAAAATCACACCAGATGGCCACATCCAGGACCCAACAATAGGGCACAGGGAAATAATGTGTCAACCACCATGTGCTTTCATTTACACTGGGACAAATGCATTGGGCTATGCTGCACCAAAAGCCTGGAACAGACCTGTCAACCAAAGATGTAAGCAGAGATCTGGTGCACTGAAGCACAGGGAGAGGCAAAGCAAGTAGGGGGACAGATGAGGAAAGAGCAGGAACACATTGCTGCATATTGTGACTGTCCAACCATGGCTTAATAGACATGGGAGGTGCAGGGAAGCCAATTCACATGGCAGACCCATGACTGCCCCAAGCCCAGCACTATCAGTCAGTCATGGAATTAGAGCAAGAAGCTGTCAAAGTCTGAAGCATGATTAAAATCACTATCAGCTTAAATGTTACCCCGTTGAGGGCTCCCTGGCAGCAAAATGTGGTTGTGCATCCTGGGTCCCCTGATCAATGGGCCAATACTACCATTTTTACATCATTTGTTCTGCTGAGCTCATTTAGAGCCAAGACTTTGATGAACCAGTGGTTGGCAGCAAAGCTTCATCTGAGCAGAGCTGGGGCTCCAAGCTTACCTCTGTAACACTCTACATGCCATGAAAGATGGGGCTTGCTTTTGCCTTTTGACAGTTGACATATGTGTTCATATTCATATGTGACATACTGAGCTGATGCTGTCTCAGGGCACTGGAGGTCCATAGACTTAAGCTCCTTTTCATAATAGTTCAAGATTCTCTACTGATTTGGAGTTATAACTAGCTCATTATTGCCAGGGACTTTGGTAGGATTGTCCAATTCAGCTTTCAGGAACTTCTGTGATTCCATTAGTGACTATCTTTTATGGGACATTAACTTATTGGGAACGCAGTACAAGAAAAAATGCAAAAAGGCAGCAGCATCATTTCAGCTTCTGCATCCCAAGCTACTTTAATTTGATTTCTTTATCAGTTCTAACCCAAACACTTTCGAAATTGCTCATGAAATATGATTTATCACTTCTGTTCTGAGATTCTTTGCTGATGTAACCCCACTGACTTCAAAACCTTTTACACTGCAGAGTGGATTTGGTCATGCAATGTACTGAAGAAAAATACCCATACTCTCATACGGACATTCTGCTCTAATACTGGACTCATGTCCCTGGCATACAGCAAGCCTTTGGTGCAAGAAAGTTTTCCCAGAACTTATTGCTAAAATGCATTCCCAGATGTCATCGGAAGAAAACAGCGTAGAACTAACGAAGGCAGAGGGGTAAAAGCATCATTATAATTGTAATTCAGATACAGATTTCAAGGACTAAACATCAAAATGAAAGGAGGCCTTGACTGTTTCTCCATGTGGGGCTAGGCTGGCCACCCTACACATGTAGTATTTGTCACATAACCAGAGGACAGAGCAGAGAAGAGGCTTATGAACCTGATAGCAATGTAAGGAACAAAAGGAGATGGTTCTTCATGCAACAGGTAACACAGCTCTGAAGCTCCTTGCCAAAGGTGTAGACACAAATCACAGCAGGCTCGGGTGATATTCAATAGCCAGAGACTGGGAAGGCACCTATGGGAAGTTTCACAGGCACCTCCTTGGATGCAGGAGACCGCAGCAACCCTCAGCCTGAAGCAGAAGTGCAGTTGCGCTGTGTCCAGGACAATACAGGCACTCGAGAAGGCTGTTTGGGAAAACTGGAGAAATTAACATAAAAATCAGAATGACATTCAAGAGGAAGTGCTCTTCGGTATTACTTGTGCTGACGCTGGAATATCTAGTGCATAAATATGTGCTAGATAAAACTTGTCAGGCAGAAGTCCTGCACAGAAGAATCTGAATGGTTTTAGTGCCTCCTTGGGGAAACATATATGAGCAAAGTGATGTTCTTGTACCGAAGGCAAATTCCCCCCTGGGAGGCACCAGCAGGAACTCTGTCTGTCCTTGCGCTGCACCAGCACCAAGCTGGTCGGAGCTGAGTGCTGGGTATGGTACTGTAAATGTGTGCACTGCCCGGATCCATGAATTATCAGGACCCTACAAACCAGGCTAATAGTAAAATAGAATGAGATCCTTTAACATGATCAAACAGGAAGGGCAGAGATAACAGTCTGCAAATACACCCGAAGCTGCTACAGAGGACAGGAACAAACTGCAGCCAGTGAAGAGGAAGAAGAGCTGCAGCAAGAAATACTGGGTTACAGATTAGGAAAGCATTAACCAACACTACCAGGAAGCACTGGAGTATAGTGGGGAGATGATTGGAGTCCCCATCTTCACAGGCATAAACATAGACTAGACAAACACATGCAGCACAGTATATCCTGCCTGCTACATAGACTCTGTGTGCTCCCTGCAAACATTTGAGCGCTTACAATTCCCCAAGGCCTCATGCTGCCCTTTCTCCTTGTGCATTACAACTGCCTTCTTCATGGGTTGGCATCCTCCAACCTGGCTTTTTCTTGAATAAGCTTCTCTGCGTAAAAAGCTTGATAGAGTCAACTCACCAGTCAGTTCTTGTATTGAGGAGGTGGGCTTAAATACCCAAAGCAGAATGCTTCTGCTATGCAAAACATGCAAATTAGGCTACAGCAACAGATTGAACACGTTCTGAAGCCATTAATGTGGTAAATGAGAATAGCTTTAAACCCCACCCAGCAGAGAGTGAATTAGATGCTCTACATTCCAGCTGCTTACAGCCAACCTGTGACCACTAGGGCTGGAAGAAACAGGGCACAGAGAAACCACCACATGGACCCTCACCCTAAGGAGAAGGATATCTTGGTCCAGAGTATCAGAACTTCAACTGATGCATTAGGAGCCCAGTTTAGATTAGTCTGAGCTCTGTCCATAGACAGTGGAGAAAGTGAGTTCCTTCCAGGGGGATTTGGGTCTACAGTGGCTCTAAAGGGTGCCACTCTCTGTTCCAGAGTTGTGTATACAGGGATTCATTGCTCCTTGCTGTTACCAGGCTTCTCACTTAGGTGCTTCAGTTACAAGTATTAAGTTGGGTGGGATGTGTCTTCTTTGTGACTTCTCCTTGGCTCAGAGCCTGCAGTTTTCAAGACTATGACATTATTTTAGCACAATAAAATCTAATAACTAAACCACCTGTCATAGGGACCATCTGTCCCAGGGGAGTAGTACAAAACATGATTCATGTAGGACTGGAAAGGACATGCTTGCTGAGTGCACCCTGGGAACCATTAACACCACTTTATGGGTCTACCAAAATCCATTTTTAAATTATAGGTATATTTCTTAATCTCTTCTCCATTGGTCAGGTACCTGTTCCAGAGACTCCATAGCATTTTCTAGTTTATTTGCTTTTTTGGGGCAAAGTCTATCCAGGGTTCCTCAGGAGTCTGCCCAGCAATGTATTTGTGCAGTTGATCCTGCCTTCCTCAGCTGGAAACAGCTGGATTCACTCTTGCCTCTTTGTGCTAGGGGTGTTAAGAGAGAAGACAGATGCTGGAAGAGCTGTGGAACTTTTATCTCTTGGTCTTAGTTGTGTCACCTTTCAGCTAAACTGTGGTGAGACCCAGAGGTGACACTTACATGGCACCCAATATTCAGCAGCCAGCAGTGCTGCCTTGCCCAATGCCAACCTTCGCCCCACAGTAGATTCATCATGGGCTGCTCCCTGAGCTGCATCAGGCAGCTAAACTGAAATAATCATGTGCAGCATGGAGGTGGTCGGATATCAGGCAGAAGCTCGTCCCTGTGAGGGTGCTGAGGCGCTGGCACAGGGTGCCCAGAGAAGCTGTGGCTGCCCCATCCCTGG
>WYDI02009973.1:19287-32268 GCA_009867235.2 Psittacus erithacus
CATCCCTGGCAGTGTTCAAGGCCAGGTTGGACACAGGGGCTTGGAGCAAGCTGCTCTAGTGCAAGGTGTCCCTGCCCGTGGCAGGGGTTGGAGCTGGGTGAGCTTTAAGGCCCTTTCCAACCCAAACCATTCCATGACTCTGATAATTTCCCACCCATTCTTGCAGTACCAACACAGAGCATAATGTAGCTCCCAGGAAATTTCACTCAAAATATTCAGGAGCACAAATGCTCCCAGGAAAGCTTTATGTTATTAGGGTTCACATCAGATGAGCTCCTGCCCATCCTTCTGCAGCCACCCTACAATAGCCTAGCAAGGCATAAGCCGAGTGGAGCTCCTCTGCATACACAGTCAGGGCCAAGCCCGCATCTGGGCAGCAGAGAAGCCTCTCACTTCACTGCAGACCATGAAAATGGCTTTTGAACTAATTTTTCATCGAATTCTTTTCAGGTTTCCCTTCAATTCGCTCAAATTCCCATAGAGATTCAGGAAAAACATTCTCATACAGTATTTCCTCATGTCACAGTCACAGGCAGAGGCAGAACTGGAGCTGGAGCATCAAAGGTGATGCGTGCTTCCCATTCACTAAGCATGGTATAAATTAGAAACAATTAATTTCTTCAATTTTCTTTTAAAAAGAAGCCAGTTAAATTGGATTATTCTTAATTTTAATTTAAAAAACCTGATTTTATTTTGTTCTAAAGCTCTTGTTCCTGGCAGACAGCCAGGGCTAAATTACCTTGATGTATTCAATACAACTGCAAGCTAATAGGCAGCCTGGTTCCCCATTGAACCCAGGCAATCTTTTAAATGTTTAATCAAGAAGCAAAATTAGGACGTAAAAATCCATTGCTTCCAGCATTGTTTTCATCTAAGTAAGCAAGTAAAATCTGAACAACCTCTTTGCCAGGGCAGCACTTTTTGTGATGCTGAAGGCATCTTCCTTTGTCAATGCGGCACAGAGAGAGGGGCTGAAAAATCCTGAGAGCTCAGGGGAGGATGGCAGCAGAGAATCTGTTATATATCTGTCTATACATACGCTGATTGATAGAATCCCATGCTGGAATCTTCATATGAATCCCAAGCCCCGGCGTTCCCTCCTTCTGCCCTTGTAACACCACTCACCCCAGCTCTGAGTTCGCTCCAGCACTGCCACCAACAGGCTGCAGTGACTGCACTACAGCAGGAGCAGTAGTGCTACTCCTTACTCCTACTGTAGCGCTACTATTCCAGTGCTAAGGTAGTAACACTACTACCACTACTACTACCCTGAGCAGAGAGCTCAGGGCAGGTGAGCACTGTCGCACTGTGCTCCCTGGCTGTCCCTACAGTAGCCAGAAAAGGGCTTTTATTTGGCTAAGTATCATCTCAGTATTTTCCCTCTCACACATGACATGAAGAGCCTTGCCTCCTCCAGCAGCAATATAAAAAGGCAATAACATAGCTAATATACTCCCAATCTTCCTCTAACTCATTTGGGCTGAAGCCCAAGGGAAGCTTTGTTGTTTTAGAAACCATATTAACTACACGTGAGCCTCGGTACATCCCAGGTTTTAAGTCAACTGTCAAAGTCTATCTCCTAGTGAAACCAGAAGGACAAGCACTATATATGTCCACTAAGCTACATTTGGATGTTGTGGATAACGTTTGAGTATGGGTTAGCAGGGAGAGGGCTGTGGGGTGTCTCAGGTTGCTGCAAGAGCTGTGCCAGGAGGCTTTAGCATATCCCTACAAACCTCTTCATGCAGGGCTGCATTGTCCGTCTCATGCTCTGCAGTCCCTCTCACCTGAAGTTCTCAGAACATGAGAAGGAAGGCAGCTTCTCCACCCTTTATAAGGCAGATGCCACAGGTAACAACTCTGTAGTCCTTGGCTTGCAAAAGCACTCCAGTTTGGAGCCAGCACTGTCAAGTTCATGTGGCTGTGGGCACAATTGCAAACACAAGCTGAAAACCACCCCACCACCGAGCAGTCATGAAATGTGGCTCTTCACTCTGATGGAACCTCACCCTTCCCCATCAGTGTGGTCCCTCAGCAGACAGCTACTGCATGGCTCTTTCTTCAAGCTGGAATCTTCCTCCCTCTTTAACCTGCAGCGTGCTCATGACATCCTATCATGGGAGACAGGAGACTGTGCAGAACGTGCCCTTGGGAAGGATGCACTGGAGATTTACTGAGCATGAGTTCTAGGTGGTACTTCCAAAGAAGGATGCTCTCTCCTGATATCTATTCTAAGCAGGATGCCAGGCAGCCTTCACGAGGCAGATGCTCTTTCTCCCCTTTATGCAACATATAAAAAATCCCCAAATCCTGCCTTGTCACCGCTGACAGTTTCCCCTGGCACGCTGCTAAATTTAAGTGATATTAATGTCCTGGGAAGGTGCTGGAAATGGATTGTTTTGCTGCAGATCTGGATTTGACAAGCAGTAGCAGTATATGGAATGTGTGCAGAGCTCTCCCTGGGACATGGGAATGGTACAGGAAAGATGCATGGAGCTTCCCTCTCAAAGCCTAAGCACAAAGTTTTCCATTTGGGAAATACTTTGGGATTACAAAATGTCTTTTCTATATGAACAATGGGAAGTAAACTCTGAAAATCACCTGAATTTCCTATGGTGACTTAGTACAAAAGACTGAATTCAGATCAAATAGGTAAAGAAAGTTATCCCTCAAAAAATTCCTGATTCTTTCACCTTTTCTTACGACTCTGGCAGGAGGGGAAGAATTCAGTATCCGCAGTTGATTTGATGGGACCATCTGCCCTGGTAACATGACACTGGCAAAGAGGGATTCCTTATGGATAATTTGTTAGTGTTTGGTTTAGGGGTTTTTATCCTGGCAATTGAAATTCAGCATGTCCCTAACAAGCCTTGCTGTGGATAGCAGGAATAATATCAGAAAGAATAAACACTCTGGCAGTCTATGGGGAATCCTTTCACCCCAGGGCAGACTTGAGTTATGCATCATCCTGAGAGCATCTGCAAAAGCTGCATTGTGGCTATAATTTCAGAGGAAATACAACTAACAGAGGAATTGTTTCATGCCAGGAGGCAAATGGATTCTCCAAGTCTCAGTAGCTTGTGTTGGAAAAGAACCTTAATAACAGTGAAAGTCTTTGTTTTACTCACTTTTTCTCTGGTTTTACTGAGGCACTGGGTATTTCGTGAGCTAAATGCAATCCCTGCTTCACCACTTATTGTTTCCACTGAATGCAAGGAAGGATCTCCTTCTTAAAGTGGGAGAAGTGCTCATTCTCTGAGTCTCAAAATGCTGCGCTTGACACTAGGGAGGATGATACAGACACAGGTCAGATAGAGGGGATTTGCTCCAAACCCTTGGAGCCTCAAAGTTCCACCTTGAAGTAAAAAACTCCTCTGAAAGCCATGGCTCATTCCATGCTCCCAATAAAACATCATCAAAGACACTCAGGTTTTAAAGAGTTTTCATGGTAAATTGAGCTGAGTTTGTTCACTTCTTTTTGGAAATGCCATGCAGAGACACCAAGGCTGGAATTCCCCCACTTAACATTTGACATCTTTTGTTAAATGTCCCCATCTATCCCATTTGTGCAAGTCACTTGTCTTCCACCCCCAAACTTCTCAGGCTGTATGGAGATGGGACCTCAGGTCACCTCCAGGTGTCTCAGATGTCTGTCTTCAGTGGGCTGAACCACCCTTGGGCTGTGCTTGTCTCTCCTGACTAGAAAGAAGCTGAAGTTATTGTCTCAGTTATCTGCTCAGCATCTGTATCTAAGGTGACTCCAGCCTGGAGCAACTTGCTGCTGGCCTATTGCAGGGCAATGCAACAACCATGGTTCTGACTATTTCTCCAGCATACCCACAGGCAGGGAGATAACCCCTTCACTGCTGGCCCGACGTGACTCAGCAGGGCGAATGTGCAAAACCATCTTTAAAGGTCAGTAAGTTCCTTTGCCAAGGCTGAAAACAGCAGCTTGGCCCTTTCATCTGTCAGCTCTGGTTTATATCCTCTGCCAATTGCTGGCATCCCATCCCAAAATAACTCACTTCACCTCTGTTTCCAGCCTCACAACCCATCAGGCTCTTCCTGCCCTGTCACCTCCTATTCTCCTGTGTCACATCATGAGCCTGGTATGACATGACAGGCTGAGATGCACTAAGCCAGGGGAGCCGCAGTTGCGGCTCGACAGGGAGAAGGAGAGAGGATGGGATGGATTGGAGGTGAAGTTAAACAGACCACGTTTGATCAGCGCTCTAAACCCACAATAGATATTTGTTTTCAGCCTTGGTCAAGGTGTTTTACAATATTTTATCTCTGAATCATGCTTATTACTTGCAACTCCTAAATTCACCTTTTTCTTTTCTTGCATTGATCATCAGAAGTCAAAGAGCACAGATTCCCTTGATCAGTGTGTGTGCAGGGAACAGGATCCCTATCACCCCTCCAGAATCTTTGTGTGACCACAGCAAATAGCTTCATTTTGGAAGGAATTTTTTGTGCCCAGTTGGAGTGACAGAGCAAACTGGGCACCACTTCAGCATCACAAGCGAAGGCTTGCAAAAGTGAAGGCTTGGCTTGATGTCTTAATAGGACCAAGGGTAGGAGTACAAGGAGATGGTGAAATTCCTGAACAGGTACAGCCAGCTTTACGCAGGTTGAAAGGGGAAGTTTACATGGCTTGGGCTGAGCAAAAGAACTCAAGTTTGTTGCTAAATAGCACTGTGGATGGAACCAAAAGCTACAAAATGCTATTTCTCTCCCTCAAGAGACACCCTGCTAGCCTTCATTTCAGGGTGTTATTAGTATTTATTAGCTATCGCAATATCATATGTGTACAGAAATTAAATAGCTCATAAATCTTATGAGGAACATTCAACTGGTAGAAGAGGTTTTTGGATATTCTTGTACACAACATCTACACTGATTCAGAGCGGTTGAAAAAGACATGTCTGCTACTGGGGTGTCCTGGTAAATGGAGAGCTTCTTAGCTCTGTGCTACCTCCTTCATTTAGTAGTTTGGAGCAATCACTGCTATTAGCCAAGTATTGCATCTATTTCCTGACTTCATTTCCCCTTATAAAAAGACTTCAAAAAACCATCCTAAATGAAACAATTACCCGAAGTAAAAAGCTATTGAATAATCAGGCAGCATTTAGAAAAAAGAAGTTGATGCTCCAAATGTCCACAACTGCCAGGAGCTGGTGGCTGATGCAGCTTCCCCGTGGAGCACAGTATGTCTACCACAGCAAAGATGCAAACTGATGCAACCTGGTAAAAGAAATCTCCATTCACCTGTGTGTCTTTCATCACTTTCTTTCTGTCTTAATGCATTGGCAGCATGCCCTTGCTTGGTGGATAAACTTATCACAGCTGTATTAGTCCCATGGCAGAGAATAAGGTGGGGAGCAGGCTATGGAGTGGATCCAAAGAGAGGTGGCACTGTATAACCGTGCAACTTCTGACAATAACCCTTTATGTCAACTGATTTCAGCCCAGGGCATAGGAAAACTTCAGCTTTTGCAGAGCAAAGCAGCAATTTCCACATGCCTGGTTTTCCTTTGAGAATCCTTTGCACTAAGCCTCAGGGTCCCACAGCCACTTCCATCCATTCCCTTGGACACATCACAGCAGAAGATCCCACACAGGGCAGGGGGCTCAGGAGCAGCTGCCTTATGGGATTCACTGATCCTGAGGAATGGGTAGGGAAGTGTTTCCAAAGTCAGTGGCAATTTGAAGTACTTCAGATCTCTACTTCTGTGGAATGGAATTTCTTGTGGCTTAATTCCTGTCTCTTCTTTCACTGGCACTCCTCAGAAGCATTTGTCTAGGTCTTTATGCCCTTTTGGTAGGTCCCCTGAGCCATCTCTACCTTACACTAAACAATCACAGTGCTCAGCCCCTCCTCATGTGTCCAGCCCCTTAAGCAGCTTTCATGTCACTTTGGTGGACTCATCCCAGTGTGCCCAGGTCTCTCTTGTACCAGGGAGCTGGATGCAGAGATCCAGATGCGTCTCACCATGTGGGGAGAGAAAGGGTCACCTCTGTGACCTGCTGACACCACTCCTCCCAGTGCAGCCCAAGGGTGCTGTTGGCCTTTCCTACAAGGACAGATGCTGGTTCATGTTCAGCTCGTTGTCGTAGAAATGCAACTTGGATGGAACATCCACATTTATGCTTCAACAAACACGAGCTCAGCACAGCACAAAAAGGTGTAATTACCACTGCAGCAAAACCAGTCAATCTGACCTGACAGCTCCTGGGCTTTTGTGAAATGAGCGTCAGAGTCTTATAAACAACTACAGAAGGGTTTGGTTTTTCTCTTCCTGCACTGATGAAGAGGACAGGGGCCACGCTGAAGCAATGAGTGAAAAAATTGACTGCTAAAGGAGGAGACAAATTCTTACAAAGCAGTTTGTGATTTTCAGAGTGCGCAAGTGTGGGAATAGTTCTTGTTTTGCAAGCAAAGGGGAGCTGATGACTTCCCCAGCAGGAGCTGAGGGCCCCATTTGTTCACCTTTCAGTGAACAACCAAAGCCTGCCCTCAGCAGCAGCTCTCCTCACTCTTCTCCATCTGTTTGACAGGAGTGAGGTGTACGCAGTGCATGAGAATAGCACCAGAAGAAAAATGTGGGAGAGATTCTTGGAGTGTCCTATTTGAAGGGGGATCCTTCATGTTTATTGGCAAGGGAAAAACTCCTGTTAAGGCTGGGTTAAATGTTTCCTTTTAGACATTTCCTCTCCATCAGAAACCACTTAGAGAAGAACTGGAGGGTGTTTTGCTTCCTTTCTCCAGCAGCCATATGATCCCCAAACACCCACTGCAAGAGGGTTTGCTTCAGCAGCCTTACAGGCGCTGCTGCAGTGGGGCACAAGGAGCCCTTTGCTTCTCAGAAAAGCCCCTCTGATCCTCCAGCCTGTGGTTTTGGTGGTTCATTTTTTGCCATAAAAATGCCTTAATATCTTTTTTTTTTTTTTTAATCATTACAGCCCCCCCATCTAAGAAAAATGTTTGGGATTTTCAGCAAAATGATAAATAATGTCCATAAGGGAAATCCTTGGGTTTTCCCAACCTGATCTTCTTCTTAGGGAAGAAAGTACATGGCATAACAAGCAAACATTTGTGTTATTGCTGAGAGCACAATGACTTGAGCCTAAACATTTCAGGCTGAATCAGTTCCAGTATTAGAGAGAACGGAAGATGAGCCTTCCAACATGGAGCAAGCAGAGATAGTCAATAAATAGTTCAGTTGTGTTTGGATGATGTATTCATATCCTACGAGGGTAATGAAACACTTCGCTTTCCAATGGCCCTGAGCAGCATTTGATTGCACAGGCTGAATTCAATGTAATTAAAGAGGATGTTAAACATCAGCTGTTCAAGTCAAATATTTCCAAACCTGCAGCTCCAGATCATTTATTAAGAGGCACATTTCAGGAACATTCCAGAACTTGTTATGCTTTTTGAGGAACTGCATATGCAGGATAACTGATTCAGGTATCCTGAACTTACACAAAGACTGAGCATTCCTGAAGGATGCCTTTAAACCTGGATTTTCATTCTCCTGAGGGAATGATTAACCAGCAGATGCTTGGCTTTCTTGGCCTGAAGCTGACTTAGGCTTTCTGCCCAGTAGTGCTTTCTCCCATCTGTCTCCCCCTTTTCTCCATCACCCGAGAGGGTCCTTAAAGGACTGAACTCTGTCTCAGCCAGACAAGACAGCAGTTTCCAAAACCTGCTCCTCTTTTCTTCTTCAGGCAAATCCCTGCGTCAACGAGGCATCCCAGAGGGAAGAGCAGGGATGCTTCAGACAAAATTGGTACATCTGTACTAATGAGTGAGTGGGAGAAATCCTGCACAAGCAGGACTGATTCTTCCCATCTCATCCCAGGAAAAGACACTACCAAAAGGGTGAATGTACAACACATATTGGCCCAGTAGCTGAGGAGCAGCATTGACTGCACAGCCCTGAGGACCAGGAGCCCTACATTACTGATGGATGCTGTCACCCACAGTAAGCCTGCCATGACAGAAGGACCTTCATGTTCCTATGCTCCAGCAGGCAATAGATAAGTAATGGGAATTATTCAGTGACTTTAGTACACAGAGCAGCTGATAAAATGAATTTAAAATGAACATATAAAGGCCATGGGAGAAGTTAAATCTTGTTGGCTCCTATACTCCAACCCTGCTTTTTTTTCATACCTTTAAGGGCTTTGAAGGGCCCTATAGCATGGAGCAGGAGCTGCTGCACTCAGGTTCTGTATATGAGTATGATACCATGGAGCAAAAGAGAAAAGCATTTCTTCTAGTCCTCATTCACAAAACTACATAAAATGAGGGAGTCACCACTTAAAATTAAGTTGCCTTTTGAAATCAAGGGGAAAAAAAAAAATCAAGATTAAAACCAAAAGACAAATCTTTCTTCAAAACTGAAAGGAAAACTGAAGAATCCAGAGATTAAATAGGGAAACTAAAACATCTCTCCCATACATATACTGAGACATTAAGTAAATATTTCTACCAATGATTTTGAAGAGCTTCATTTCACTTTTGCCTATTTACATAGCAAAATATGGAAAAGAATAAATGCCAAAAAAAAAGCTCTTTTAAATGGAAAACTAGAACTTGAAGAGCACTGTGGGTATTTTTACTCTTCCCTCTGTCATCAGAGACAAAGGACCTTTTCCTTTGCAATGTGATAATTGTGACGCAATTTGATTTTCAGTGCATTACGTTCTAATTGGGAAACCTGAGGGTGCCCTTCAGTGTCTCTCCCTTGGGAGCTTGTTCCCACTGGAATAATCAGCCTGACTTCCAGATGTATGATTCTATTCTGCAGATCTCTGGTAGCCTCTCATTAGCGGCTAATGAGAACAACACACTGCTAGCTGCAGAAGAGAAAGGTGATCTTCTCTGACACATCAAGCACTGCACATGGAGTAACACATTCTCTATGCCACTGATTGAGGGTTCAGCACTGCAAAAGCCTGAAAAATCAATGTTATTTGGTACGGCAGGGAGCAGTCTTTGGCAAATCATTACCTGTTCGGAACAGTGACTGTTTTAGCAATGACTGTTTTCCCTGATCTGGAATGGCAGTAAATGCCCCCCTAGAGCTACCTCTGAGTTTCCTTAGGCACATTATTCTCTTCTAGGTCTAAGGCAGTGTGATCAGCTTGTCTCAATGTCTGTGTGCCCCTTTCCATGGGAGTGCATCATCAGCAGATCAGGTGCCTCTGCCTTAGCTCTTACTGCATTTTGCACCAGGCAGTAACAGCCCCTTATGGATAGAACGTGTAAATTGGTCAGGATGGGAGGCTGGAACAGCATCAGAAATATGGTAATGTACCATTTGCTAACTTCACTCTTACTCCATCTGGGCACAGTAAGACCTGCTCCTCTGCTGTTTGCAGTGGTCTTGTCAGAATTATTAGATCTTGAAGAAGAAATCAAGTTTCCTGCCTCTCTATAAGTATTTTTTCATTCTGAGTCCTGAGTCCTTACATGAGGCAAATCAAAATAAACTGGTTTTTAACCCCCATTAAACCAATAAAATTTCATCTGCTGCTTGTGCTCTATCATCTCCAGATACCTAGAGTTAATTTTTCATCCTATTTTTCTTTCATGATGGTTTCTTGGTCATAATCAGATCCTAAAATTAGCTTCAGAGAGAAACAAATTCAATTCTGTGTCTTTAAAGATTGATCTTTCTAACCACAAGTTGCATTACTGCTGCTTATGGGAATAATATCAGAACATTACTTAATAATAAAGGAATAAAGGCGTGAAAGATGGCTCTGAGACCATTCGACCCCTTGGACTGCTCACGTACAGAGAAAAAATCCACAGAGCCTTAATGTGGGCACTTTGGCAATCTCAGGTTGTAGTGGTTGGGTATGAGCTGATATTTGGATGTTTTAAGAGGTGTGCAGATGCCTCTGGCCCCTTCCACCAGGCAACAAGATTACTCTGATAAATTCTGCATTAACTCCTAGCCCTGACCACGCTTCCCTTTTCAAACAAGATGGAGCAGTCAGTTAAATGCTCTCCTAAATCACTGCAGACCTCCCTGGCTGCAGAGAAGGAGACAATTGTGAGAAGCTGCTGATTCTGATTCTTCCCTGTCCCTGGTATCAGTTAGATGGAAGCCTGTCCCCACTCCTGGCCTGCTTCAAGTTCTCCAGGGCCAATACTTTTCTGTTTCCCATCTCTAAACCAAGGATAAGGCTACTGGTCTCCTTTCAAAGTGTCTGTCAGCTCTGAAATCAAGACTTCAGTGTTCTTCTGATATTAATGCTTCAGCATTTATTTACTTTCCTACTTCTGTTCTGTTCACAGCACTTTGTTGAGCCTGTTACCCGCAGACACACACAATGCAGGCTTTAATATGAGAGGGAATTGATTCTGATGTGAGCCCTGTTAAGTTCTTATGCTTCTTGTAAATAAAATTGATGTGTTCAGAATTGGTGAAGTTATTTTCCAAGGGCTCAGTGAAGCTTAAATTATGCTTTGGCCTTGTTCTGAGGAGTGGATTTCACCTGGGGTGGAACAGAATGGCTGTTAGATTTCCAATAGTAACTCCTGCTCTTTAATGATCACTTAAACTTGTGTTATAATGATACACAACAGCTATATCACTTGCAGGATTTGGCACGCGGTTCAGGTTACCTCTTACAGACACTGAGAGTTCTTAAAGGTAGAAAGGAACTAGAAGCTCATATTGCACACCACAACGTATGACCAAACCTCATACACCCCCATAAACTGAGATATTACCACTTGCTTTGACTGTGAAATGATGTAGGGAGTGTGTCCCACTGTGCATCACTATTGTGTGATTTCTAACTTGACAGAGGCACTGATTTGAGCCATGGGCTTTGCTTTCTGCAATGCCATTCTTCTGCACAGACCAAAGATATCTCTCCCCCCATATCACAGTCAGGATCAGCTGGGAAGAAAACTCTGAGTTTTCAATAACACACTGGGAAGGAGGTGAAATTTTGTCCCCTCCAAATCTCAGGAACTTCAAACTTCTTCATGAACTAAAACTTGATCACTTTTCCATCCATTAAACCTCCCCTTTTTTACATCTTTATGTGGCCCAGTGAGGATGGAAGGAGGGGCATAAATAAATAAAGCCAAACTAAAGAGAACTGTTTTAATAGAAAGCAAAAATTAATGTTCCATTTTGATGACCCAATCAGTAATTACGAACAATGTGAAAGCCCTTTAAAGAAGCTGCTGCTGGCAGAACACTCCTAACGAGCTCCTTTCTCACCACTGTGTGTGAAGCAGCTTTCTCTCAAGGGAGGCTGTTAGACAAGCTGATTTCTATTTGTCTTTCTGTCCTTTCTGCTGCTTCCTTTGTCTCCACTGGATTGAGCAGTGAACTCCCTCTTTCAGCTTTCCATCTCCTGGAATGACTGCTCAGAGCTTTCTCACCCTGCGCTACAGCTTCCCGCTGAAGACATCAAGTGAGCAGGACAGACCATGGGTGTAAGAGATTTTCAGCTAAGCTCAGTCTCTACAACCCCAGTAAACACATTGCACCAGAAAGTGATTGGTGGTGGCCGCCAGCATCATAGAATAACAGAATCCCAGATTGGTTTGGGTTGAAAGGACCTTAAAGCTCCTCCAGCTCCAACCCCTGCCACAGGCAGGGACACCTCCCACTAGAGCAGCTTGCTCCAAGCCCCTGTGTCCAGTCTGGCCTTGAACACTGCCAGGAATGGGGCAGCTACAGATTCTCTGGGCACCCTGTGCCAGCGCCTCAGCACCCTCATAGGGAAGAGATTCTTCCCTATATCTAACCTAAATCTCCCCTGCTTAAGTTTGAATCCATCGTCCCTTGTCTTACTCCTGCTCCTCTGCAGCACCTGCCAGTTGAGGCCCGATATAACAGGATGATTTCCTTTGGAGACATGAGATCAAAGGATTTATCATGGAGAAGGCTGAAAAACACCAATAAGGGATTCTGGGGATGAGGGGGATGTACGTGCGCAGTGCTCTATATGCTTTTGGGACAACGACCAAGAAGAGCGAAGTCTTCTTTCTTCTGTTGATGATGCTATAGATGACTAGCGCTGGGTTAAGTGGCAAGAAACGGGAACCAGAGCCAAGGACAATGGTGAGAGCTGGACTTGGAGTAACTTACAGTATTCAGAAAAGGACTTCTGCTCGTGCAAGTCTGTGATGACAACTCGGCAGACAACCTCAATATTTCTGTTTGTTTGGCTACTTTTCCTGAGACATTCTTTCCTGCTCAATTTTGCTCCTCTCTCCTTCCTCCTAATGCTTGAGTTAAACATCTAATTTGCAGCTATTTAAAATCTCTTAAAATCACAGAAAAAAAAGCTGAACTTCTAGACAGAACACTTGCAACAAAAGAATTCAAAATGATTCATCACAAAAATATCAAAATTAAAAAAATCCAGCTTCTCAAAAAGAAGTCCCTCTCCCACCCCTGTATATATTTATAGTGGACAGAAATATTTACCACATGTGAGGGGAACTTCACGGAGGCAAAACAGATGCCCAGCCAAATTTGTTTGCTTTCCATGGGAAATGTAGCAAAAAACTTCTTTTGTCCAACCCCAGTTACAGTTCACTTGAGACCTGCAGACTCCAGGGCTGACAGGAGTTGGGCAGAGGAAGAGCCCACCCTGGGCTCCATCCCCAGGAGGGCTGTGCTGGTGGGTACAGCCATTGTTTGCAACTCTGAACTCCAAGGCTACTCATTTCACTGCTCAACAGCCAGGAGGGAAGGGCACACACTCTGAAAGTTTGTATAATAAAGAGGAAAAGACATAGAGAATATCCATCCCCACTAAAATGAAATCAAAATCAGGTTTTCCAGTCCTGATCCAGCTCTGGGGCTGCAAAATAAGAGACCTGGACCTGCTGGAGTGAGTCCAGAGGAGGACAGAGGATGCTGCGAGGGCTGGAGCAGCTCTGCTCTGGAGCCAGGCTGAGAGAGCTGGGCTGGGGCAGCCTGGACAAGA
>WYDI02009976.1:0-100000 GCA_009867235.2 Psittacus erithacus
TTAGTTAATAGACTGTTCTTATCTCAACCTGTGGGAGTTGTATTCTTTCAATTATCTTCCCCATCCCTCTGGGAGCCCAGGGAGGAGGTGGGGGGGGCAGTGAGTGGGCTGTGTGGCAGGCCTAAACCACGACACCTGCCCTCTTCTGCCCCAACCTAGCCCTGGGACTTTCAAAATCCATTCATATGGATGTACTTTGAGGCCCTTGAGATACAGAACTAGCAAAGGTGAAGCATTTACAAAGGCAAACGTGGTTTCATGGATGGATTTTGGTTTGAAATGTAATCCTGAGGAGGCACTGATGTGAGGGGAGAGCAGTGCTGGTACCTGTTGTTAATAAGTTGTTATCAAAATCAAGTGATTTGCTGATGTAGTGACACTAAATAAGAAAAAGTTGATTAAAAAGGTCCTAATTTCTCAGATTTCTATCATCATAGACCATTCAAGGCCAGGTTGGCCATGGGTGACATGCCCTAAGATGAGGTGTCCCTGCCCATGGCAGGGGGGCTGGAACTAGATGAACTGAAGGTCCTTTGCAACCCAAATCATTCTATGATTCTATAACTGCTGTGTATAAATTACCCAAGTGTGGGAGACAGATCATGTCAGGAAATTAAACCTCATCTCTGCTTTTCTTACTTCGTGTGTTGTCTTTGTGAAACTCACACAGGTGTGGAAGGAGGAATACAGACTTGGATCATTTGTGAGGGAAGGTGCTTTGAGCAGTGCAGGTTTTACTAAGGCCAGTTTGAAGTCCAGATTACAAACATTAAAAGTGTTACTGTTAAGTGTTTAAAAATGTTAAATGTTTAAGTGATTCTTTATTTAATATTGGGTCTGAATTTCTCTTCAGAAGTTCAGCTTTAAAATATTCACTATAGCTGAAATTGCTTCTGTAACCCATTAAGAGGAAGAATAATAGACCTTTAAAACTCTTCTGTTCCTCTACAGGTAAAATGACAATTTTTCTACAAAGGAAGATAATTTACTAATTTCTGGAGGAATAAGATGATATGGGGCTTTCTTAGTTGGTTTTGTTTTGTTTTGATTTGTTTTGGTTTTGCTTTTTTTTTTTTTTCCCGTTTGCATGTGTGCAAAGGTAATACAGTGAAAATGAGGACTAATGAATGTTTTCTGTTTATTTCTATATCCGTTGAGACGTCTGTTCCTTCTCCAAACTTTTATGAAATTGTATACTGAAGATTTTGTAGTGATAATGAATAATGATTGAGAGATGTTTGACCTATATGGCAGTATGCAGATACTATATTATGAAGACATAAGGGCAGCTGCTCATAATGATTCCCATGTATTTGGTATGAAGGAAGAAGCTGAGCAGTTTAAGTGCACACTCCCATTAATCTCTTTGAAGTGGGGCAGAAGTATTTTGCTGATCAGCAGTGTCAGATCCTGCAAAGAAATCCAGTAGGATCAATTTCAGAGAATTTTCCTTGCTTCTAGCAGGAGGTCATCCATCAAGGCTCTAAGTCCTGTGTTAGTGGCTTGCCTTGAAATGAAGCCTGTCTGACAAGGATCCACAATTCTGTCAGCTGACAGGTGGCAAAGAGGGTCTTTCTGCTGACTTTTCAGTCAATACTTTTAGAAAAAGAGAAGTTTGACATTAAGCATTTGTTTGCAAAGGCATTGGTTAAGCAGTGCTCTTCTGTTTGTTTTCATCCTATGAGTACATATTTTTGGGTCATTGTTGGATTATAAATGGTTTGGAGGTTTCCTGCTGCTGCATGAGTCTTAGTGATTTTCTTGTTGCTCAGTTCCCCATCAGTGCTGCTTGTAAAACTGAGAGGGATTTTTTGAGAGGGTTGTCTAACTTGCCCTTTTTCTGGAGGGCCATTAGCCTAGCCTGCATGTTGGTTATTCCCTTTGTGAAAGTAGCCATTCCCTCACAGAAGGAAGTGCCATTTTCTAACTTCTAGAGAAAGCAACATGGGTGATGTTACGGGATGTAAAAGTTCAGTGGGCCATGACTTTGCTTCTTTGTGGAAGAGCAGTCACAACTCTGCCTTCTTTGCTGGCCGTGACATAGGCTTACAGTTGCTTGTGGGACTTTGGGGATATGGCAAAGCCTTTTCTGTTGAATTTCTGTGTAATTCCAAACAGTGTGAACTTTTCAAATCACTTGAGAAGTGCCCCAGATGGTGTGACATTCTGCTTCATGGGAAGATTTGAAAGTATTCCCTTTGCATAATTTCTGGTTAACTATTTCATTACGCTTGAAATGGGAGAACACCAAAGCCAAGAACTCTGTTGACATTTTGGCGGTGCTTGTTTAACCTCCTAGTGCACAGGCTACATTTGTTGAAAAATATTATTCTTACCTTTGCAAATCATCAGTAATTAATTCCCTTGGAAATACCTACTGCTGCACGCAGCCAGCTTGGGAGGCTGCTGACAGATCATAGTTTTACATCAGGTGCTAACAAATTGATTATTAAATTTCATAACTAACTGATTCACAGCAACAACTTAATTTCTGTACCTCTGTAATGTATTCACTGACTGTATTTTCAAATAGTGCAGAACATCTGGATTGCTTTGCTGCTTCCAATGGTGAATTGAGCACAGCATATGAGATGTGAATGACTTGCCCAGTGCAAGGGTTAGTAATGTGTAACAGACTTGTGAAATGCACACTCTGTTAAATTGTTATCAGCTGGGATATTCGCTATTAAGAATGTCCGTGTTAATTCTATATGCTTTTTATTTCCAGTAAATGGTAGCTACAGTTACCAGTATGGTGAGTTTTGTAGAAGTAATGTACAGCTTGCGGTGAAAGCAGTGTATTCCTGAGTCTCAGTCACTCTGTGAAGGATAAGAAACTGCGCTACGATGAAGCAGCTCATGTTCAAGTCCCATACTTAAATTGTAATGGTAGGCCATGTTAGCTAACTTGGTGTGATGTAAGTCACTGACTTGAAGGCATTTTAAGGAGGCATAGGGGTGAATAGTCAAAACACTCTGCAAGGTTTTGGCTGTACAGTGTTTACAGAGATATCAAATAGGAGTCACAGTTAGAGGGAGCAGCTTGGTTTTGAGCAAACTCTAAAGAAAATTGTCCTTCGCTGCTGACATTTTTTGTTGGACTTAGCTGTGCCTTTGATGTAGAAATACAAACTTTTAAACCAAGGGGGGATTTTGTTTCTTTAGGCTCAGGAGGAAGACTGATGCAGATCGTAGCAATGTTTTTAATGAACTTGTGAAATCAAGGTCATAGCTCTGCTATCACTTAAAAATGCTCCTGCCATAAAGCAAAGCTATAGTGCCAGATATGTGGTGTGAATTGTCATGTGTCTTAAAAATTTGGTTCCTGCATAATGATACGTTCAGTGATACAGAGCTCTGCACCGCTGAGATTAGAATCTGTCATCTGTGGCAGAAATTCATAACGATATGGTGGCTGTTGCGTAGGTAATCTCATTAATTTCCTGGTGTGTAAATGTCCAGCTCACAAAAACATAAATGACAATTTTCAGTAATTGGACTTTTGTTAGCAGTCTGGTGAGGGACACCGATAGCTTAATGGACATAGATCCAAATCTGAGAGGTGGTTCTTTCTGAGCTGAAATGAAGCACAACAGCAGTGTCTGTTGATACAGTGTTTTAAGTTTCTCTTCTGTGGTGTTTTCTAGAGAATTCAGCTTTTAACCATCTAAAACTACCAATGCTAATTAAAATAAAGGAATTCTAAAAGGGAATCTGATATTACCTTTTCAATATGCTATTAGTTTAAAATGCCTCTGTATTTATATTTCTTCACAGATTTTTCTAATAGAGTATTGCAAATACTATTAACTTTACGTTCTTCTAATTTTAATTACTTTAAAAAGAAATTAGAGCAAAATGTTTGAAAAATACAAATCTCATGAACAGCACTGAAGCATAATTTTCTTTTATAAAACCCAATTAAATGCCCTAGCGATTTAAGAGTGACTACATTTTATAGTTTTATAATTCTGTAATTGTTTTTTAATTACTTGAGCTGACAGATTTAGGTGTAGAGTGCATATTTTGCCTCTGGTAGATATTGTGTAATTAGAATTAATGAAGGATACTTCAATTCGGATAGGTGGAATATAGTTTTGGTTCATATCTGAGTTCTTTCTGTCTTATTGCAGTCGGTTACTTCACAGTGCTAATGACAACTATCAAATAGAATTAAGGTCTTTTAAAAAGTGCTATATTTGCGTTCACAGGGAATGGTGATGGTATTTTGTGCATTACTGTTGTAGTCATATATTTCAGGCCTAATACAGGAGAATCTTATGCCAAAAATTACACCTGTATTGAAGAAGCTTGTTCGTTTTTCCCAGGAGATTTACAAATGTGTAAATTAATTATTCCTGGAGTTCTTCATGAACTTTCAGAAGAGATGGTGAATCATCCAAAGTTTCCACAGGTGCACATGAGACAACCTTGCCTTTAAAAGGACAGTCCCTCTTTGTCTCGCGGATGTAGTGTGTATGTGAAGGTCTTATGTGTATGAGTGTTACTGACCAAAAGGCAAATCAGAAATACAGGACTTCAGAAAATGAGCTTCCTAAAATACACAGATGTTTCATACTGCTTCTGAAGCTTTTTGTTCAGATTTTCCAAGTTGGCACACACGCAGGTATTAGGTTGTTAACTTTGTATTAAAGCAGACTACATTGGTAACTTCCCAGCAGGCTTGAAGTTGAAATTTATTTTAATAAGGAAATACAGCCTACTGTTTATGTCAGTGCTTATGCAGCTGAAAAGCTACATCTGATTCCCCCAGAAATGTCTTTTTGAAAGCTGGGCTATCAAAATCTTGGGTTTTCAAACATGCCTGAAGGAATCTAATTACTTAGGTTTGTTTGACAACCTGGGGCTTCATGTTTTACATTCTTTTCCAGAATTCCTTTTGCAAATGCTCAAAGTTGGAGTATGTGTGTCCTTCAACCATATAGGAAAAAGAACTGACTCTGGGTCTCCTGTCATCTTTTGTGTGTAGGGCTGCAAGGAAGTTCTTGAAAAGGACAGAGGGCAAGCAGCTATTTTCCCTAGTTGTGCTTCAGTTATTATCTTCACAATTAGAGTTTATGTTGGGTGGTTGATTTTGTATCATGGGATTTGCCCAGTTGCAGTAAAGATATAATAGGCTAGAATGGGCTAGACGAAGAAATATGTTAATATTGTGGTGTTAGGACATCACATGTACTAGTGCGCTTTTAATGCAGGAAGGAAAGGTGTTTGTTTGGCCATCATTATTTTATGTGGCCTTTCTATTTTACTATATTATGGCCAGGGCTGCCAGATGCAGGCTCTCATGTCTGAGATTCACAGCTCAGGTACACTTGCTGAGGTCTGTGCGTCAGACTAACTCAAGGACAAGAATACGCTGTGGGTGCCAAGGTTGCTCCAGAGATGGAACAATCCTGCAAACGCAAACCCATCTGAGGTCCGAGACCAGAGTCTTGTGTTTCATAAAGATTTCAAAAAATACAAGAAAGGACAGAAAGGGTGTTTGTCCTTGATCTTGGTTTGGAGATTGGGAAGGCTTCAAGGTGTGTTGCATCCTGACATTACAGTGGAGACATCAAGGAATTTGAAGTTTTCTGGATGTGATTTTTGAGTGAGAGAGGGATGTGACAGTCTAGGTTCTTTCTGACCTTATTTTGGTAGAATCTCGCCCTTTGCAAAGCAAATCAGGAATGCTTCACTTCAAATTCCTTCATTGTAACATTTCTATTTAAACTGGGCTAGCGAGGTTTCAGTGAGGAAGGGTTCTGTTGCTCTCTTAGAACCTTAGAAAGGTTCTGATCTCTCCTATGTATTGTTTTCCCACCAAAATTGCAGCTTCTGGGGGATGTTTTTGTTTTCCAACTCAGTCTTTTTCCTGTATTTTGTTAACAGCTTATTGCACAAGCTGCAACAGCTTAAAAGGTGGGCATGTGTTGTGTTGCATTGTGTCTTTAACTTTTAATCATTTTCCCCCTGCCATTTGTGCAGATGCGTATCCCATATAAGAAGGTGACAGGAGCTGCTCCTCCCTTAGGAACAGTTTCTTTTCTAAATGCTCCAGAAGGAGCCTGTTTGCTGGATAGCAGTTGGGAGAGCAGTGTTAATGTTGAGCTATTTCTGGTGACCTGCCCATGCATATCAGCCAGCCGTCCGCTAATCACTATTATTGTGAATGTTCAGGACATATGGAGTTTGCTGTGGTTGTTGAGGTGAGAAGTATTACCATTCTACTTCATATTTTTGAGGAGAGAACCCATGGGGTCTTGCTCTGGTTGTCTTGAGATGATGTGTTGTAGTGGGCTAATTAGATTCGGATAGTGAGAAACAAAAGTTAAAACAACACTTTCTTACCTCTTCTCCACTCATCCTTTTCCCCAGCCTCAGATTCACCCCTTCATCCCAGCTTCTCTACGTTCCCCTATCCTGAGCAGGGCAGAAGGATGAGGAGTGGTGGTCAGTGCACAGCATCTCCTCTCTGCTGTTTCTTCTTCCTCGCACTTCTCACTGCAGCATTGGGTACCTCTGCCCTCTGCTCTATGCCTGCAGCACCAGCTCTCCTCTTTTCCTCCCACCATGCCGCTCACTCTACTCTTTCACACTTTCTCCTCTCGCCTCTCTCTGCTGTGTGGCCTTTCCCCTCTTCCTAAACACTTTTACTTTCCCTGAGGTGCCACCAGTGTGGCTGAGGGCTCCATTGTGCCCTGCGATGGGGCTGCCACACAACTGGACGTGCTCACTGACACAGAGCCCTCATGCCTGCACAGAGGCATGGCTGGCCGGCTCACATAGGAATGCAATTACTTGTATTTCATTGAGATTTCTGTCTCCTGACTCACTTCTCTCCAATACCCCTGTTTACCCAGACCTCTCCACATCCTGATCTGCAATGCTGCCGTGTTTGGTGTTCCGTGGGTCTTGACAGAGGATGAGCTGGAGTCCACCTTCCAGGTGAACCACTTGGGACACTTCTATCTCGTCCAGCTCCTGGAAGATGTTTTACGCCGGTCATCTCCTGCTAGGGTGGTCGTGGTGTCCTCTGAATCACACAGGTTGGTGAAAGTTAGCTTTGATTTAGCTGAAACTTTTAATCCTAAGAGCACAGAATGGTTGCAGCAGAACCGAGACAGTTTTTGGAAATAAATGGCCTTGCTCTTGTAAAGCGTTTGCTTTTGAATAATCTTTTTAAAAATAGAAGCATTACTAATGCCTCTGGATGTGACTGGATTTGGCTCTGTCGCTGGATGAAGTGTGTTCTAGTTTTATAACGGTATGTAGATATTTTTTGATCATTCTTTGTATGAATGCAGATTTTCACCACATTTCAGACCACTCACTGATTTTGCAAGGAGATGGAATAATAATTGATCAAATCTGAATGGCATGACCCATATTGATTTGTCATTCAACAACTTCAACATCTCACCAAGAAGAATGTGCAGTTATTTTAGCAGGAGAAACAATGCAATTAAAAACTGCTAGATGAAATCCAATTGTTTTATAATGAGAAATTGGGGAATTCAATGCAGACGTTAGCTGTATAATTGTAAAATGGGAAGTAGTGTAGTTAATACATATTAGAAATCTGGCCATGTCTCTTTTGGTGAGTTTTTTTAATTAAAATGTTAGATGCTCATCTTTTCTACTGCCAAGAGAAGTACAGTTGGCAAAAGAGATGTTGGTGAGGTTTGCCTTATTGCAGACATGCTTGTGGTGTTTGTGTTAATAGCTGAAAAAGGTGAATTTGATTTAAGTAAAGTTCCCTGTGCAAAATGCATGCCCCAATTCTGGATTTTAGTGGGCACAAAACACTTACTACCTTCCAATTTAGTTCAGGGTCTGCAGGGTTAAATCTATAATGTCCAGCTTTAAACATTACTGTTGATTTCTGTTTCACTTTTGGTCATGTGTAACAGCTCCAGCAAACCGAGAGGAAGAATGTGTAAGTGCTTTTTTATTTTTTTCCCCCTGCCTTCATATTTCTGAAATGTTTTAGTGACCCAGAATGAAGCTTATTTTTTTAATCATGTTTCCATAAAATGTAACCCCAGGGACCTGGTAGAGAGAGACCAGCCAAGGGTCGGGCTGAAACCTTTATCACTTCCAAACACAGGGGCTTATGGTATAAATGACACACTGCAGATAGATTTACTTTTACAGTTTTAAATTTATGATGGCTGAAATGAAAGGAAGCAATAGAAAATGCCAGTAATAATCCTCCCCAGTGTTAAAAGACATGAAATGTCTAATAATTAGGTGGTAACAAAATCTGGACCTCCTTATCTTTGCAAATCACACCAGGTTTGTGAAAGCAAGTAGCAGAGTCCTGTGAGGAGTGAGGGAGGCTACTGCGGGGCAGGCAAGATAGCTCTAGAAATAAATCTGCCAACTCCAATCACTTGCCAGATGTGGAGGGCACAATGGGATACGTATAAATGAGCTGTTATTTAATAGGAGATTATGTTGAATTGTCAGCTGCTTGTTCCCCTTTTGTAAGTTTCCATCTCTGATAGTATTTTAAATGACATCTTTGTTTTTCACTGTATTAAGTGCTATCTGTAACTAGAGCACACATCTCTGGACATCTTTGTCTGTGCTTTCAAAATATTTTTGAAGTGCTCATTGCTAACTCAGTAAGATCAGCCAAGGTTTATAGAAGTCCATCAAAAAACAATTACAGCCCATGTTTGAATAAAATGGTAAATGCAACTAGTAAATTTCCCTTTTTCTAAGGGGTCCAATTCATGTATTATGGCATATCTTAACACTAACACTTAGTTATTGTAAATAACTGTGCCTTCCCTCCCCCACCCCCAATCTATTTAATAGCAAGAAGTTGATGTAAGGAGTTAGTTTAGACATTAGGTATTATTGGGTAGTAGTACTTTCTGACCTACTTGAGAACTCTGAGCCCTAAACTATGTTGTAAAACAGAAGTGTTGGTATCTAATTACTTCCATAAACCTTGGCTGGATCTTTTCACTGGAGTCAAGACCCCCTGTTAGGGGAAAAATAAAGTCTCCTGTTTGGAGAAAATATTATACTAGACTGCTCCAAGGCAAAATATTTATTTGTCTCTCTGGTTCTTCGTTCATTTCTAGTCACTTCTCTGGATTCAGCATAAATGGATTCTGTTTAAATTAAGCTTTTGGGTACTTTAAGCACATCATATCAAAATCAGAATAATAAATAGTTGAGTTTCCTTCTGTATTTATTTCTGTGTTGTTAATTTGATTGTACAGCCCTTAACCTACTGAATTCAATGCGATTGCCGACATAAGTAAGATTGGCTCACATAAGCACACTTGCAGGGTTGGATTGAAAATATGCCACCGTATTTCCTTTATACAGTATTTTATTTATAGATTATTTTTGGTGTCGTGAATGATTACTTGAGGGATGAATGTAGGAAATTCCTCCCAGAATAGTACCATTAATTTCAGAAATGTATTTTATCTAACTGAAAATTATGAAAAGAAATTTTGTTGTTGAAATTGAAGGGGTAATTCTGCAAAATGCAGAACATCCTGGATTCCTCTTGAGTTCAAATACCATAGTTGCTTTTCTCTGAGTGTATTATAATTCTGCGCACAGAATGAATGTAGAAATTCCAGCTGATCTCTTCATTTCTGGGCACAAGATGCAAAATTAGTAAAGATATTTTAAAACATTTTTCTAGTGTGTACTATAATTATGTTTATCCCTGTTCTCCCCAGCTGATTCTGAAAACTCTGAGTATTAAAAAGAGCTTGCTAAATCCATTTTATTTTTAGTAGCTCTTCTGAATAAAACATAGATCTGTAACTAAATGTAGTATTATTTTCAAATACTAAGATATACCAGTAAATTGATAAATCAAATTAGAAGAACTGGGGAGAAAAATGCTATATGGGAAACTTCCTTTTCTTTATCTAAATGTCTTTAGAACATTCACTACTTTGTTATTAAAAACAAAAAAACAACAAAAAAAAAAAAAAGAAAGAAACAGCTGGTGTTTAATGACTCTGTCAGACCCAATTAAAAAACATCAACTAGTTACTTTGATTTGTGTTCAGCCATGCCATGGGTATACTTAAAAACATTATACTCTGCCAGAACTCATTTTGGCTTTGTTTACATTTATCTTTTAAACATATAAGACTATTGATGGCAAGTTACCAAGGTTATAACCCCTTTATATTCATCAATTTTTAATCTAAAAAAGAGGCTAAGAGGCAGTGAGACTTATCCATAGCTACTTGAACACTTAAATGAAAATGTGCAGTATGTGGACGCTGGATGAAATAATCAAGGGAAAGGAAGAAAGGGAAATGAAAGGATGCTGGTTTTCTGTGCTCCTAAGACAGTTATTTTATCCTACATTATTTCCTCCAAGTTGATTGTGCTTTCATGGATCTATGGCAAAATCTTCTTTCGGATTTAAAATAAAATGATTTGTATGTTACATATGATGCCTTTAAATCATGAAAACCTTTTGTTATTTCAGTTTCTTAATAATTTACTTTTGATAATTATTCAATATCTTCTTCTTATATTATATGGTTCTGTTCCTTGGGTCTCAGACAATTTCCAGTAGATACTTTTAACTACTAAGTGAGTTGTCTCTGGCCAAGTTCTAATGTGTTGTCTACATTTAATGTTCTTTTCAATGACAGCAAAATTAACTCTGGGGTATCTAAGGCATATTTACTGGTTTTTAGATTTACAGAAATTAAAGACTACTCTGGAAAACTCGATTTCAGCCTGCTTTCTCCATCTAAAAAGGAGTATTGGGCTATGTTGGCCTACAATCGTTCCAAGCTTTGCAATATACTGTTCTCCAATGAGCTGAACCGACGCCTTTCTCCCCATGGGGTGACGTCTAACTCAGTCCATCCTGGAAATATGATTTACTCCTCCATTCATCGTAGCTGGTGGGTGTATACCCTGCTGTTTACCTTGGCTCGACCCTTCACCAAGTCCATGGTAAGTGAATCAGAGTATTTTACACATATTCATTTTTTCTAATCAGGGGAGTAAAGTTATAAAAATCCAGATTTATGTTTCTGCTTTAACCTATTGTCTTTTATTACTATGACCCTGATTTTAATTACAAAAAGTCATTAGTTCATTAGTACACATTAGTGAAGTGTTCTTAGAGGATTCTTCAGTCGTTTTAGATCAACTTTGTCAGTCTTCAGTAAAGGTACCTTGTTAGGTGGAATGCATGACTTCCTTGTTTGAATACGTGATTTTCAGTGTGATTAAGGTAGTTGAACATCTTAGGTATGGGATTCTTTAGAGTTATTTCTGTGCTCAGTATATGTAAAACATCAAAAAAACTGCTTTTGTTTTTAAGTGGAATACGCTTGACTGCATTTTTTATGTAAACACATGCCCTAGTTAAAAAAGGTACTACAGCCATTATTAATGGCTAAGGGAAAGTGCCTTCAATGGTAAAAGCACCTTCATTCATATTTAAAAATAAAAACAAAACCCCAACAATTTGCTTGATTCTTCCAAGGCACTGAAGGCAATGGGTGTTTTCCCTTTGTCTCCATTGGAGTGGGACCAGGACATAATGAAAGACTGCACAGTTCTTTCGTAACCAACGAACAGTATAAGGCTTCATTAGATGAGAATTTGCAGCATCACCAGTTACTCTTTATCCCTTGAACCTCTGGCCCAGGTTATTTATCTTCTTTTTAGGCAGAGGATGACTGTTGCTTTATTGAGAACTGCCTTCCTTTAACCTTTTTGACTATTTCTCATCCCTTATTCACTGACAAAGAAGGGTATTCCCCAAAGGGGAGCAGGGAGAGGGAGTCTCGCCTGAATGTTTGCAGCTACGAATCGGGGAAATGAGAAGATTCATACCCCTGCAGACTGATCTAGGCAAAGCAATTTGTTCAAGCCCAAACCAGGCCTTTTTTTCAGAAGACTTCACAAGTGACAAGTAGCTGCGTTGTAGCATAACTTACTGTATGCTGAGCTGGGGATTCGGGCCAATTAGCTTCATTTTAAAAAGAGCAGAGAGGAAATTGGTGAGGCAGAGGAATCCATCCTTAAGTAGCTTAATCTACCACATAAGCTATAGCAGCTGAGCAAATCAGCTTTATGCATGTATACCTGCATAAAAAAGTTTGCTTGTAATTTTCATCGTCATTTAGACAATAAAATTAATCTCAATTTTTACCATGTCAATGTAAGTGGGGACAACATGTATAGTGCACAACACTCTGCTTACACGTCCAAAAAGAACAGCTTCTTGGACAATATCGGATCTCCAGTAAGACCCATGGAGCAAAAATAAAAACACTCTAGTGTGGTACAGTGGTAATATGTCAGTCAGGGGAGTCTTCACACCTCTAACCTCCGCCTACAGTCTGCAGGCTATACATATGCAAAACCTATTTATTTCCATGATATTGGTAAGTGAGCATTCTGGGTCCCTGGGACAAGTAATATCTTTCAACAGCATGGTTTTTTTGACCAGGACCTTTAAAACCATGTCTCTGCTGTGTTAGGGATAGTTTGTAAAACAAATGCTTGAAGTTCTCCTGAGAATGGGTAAGTGAATGTATGCTATCAATGTCCCATGAAAAGGATCCAGCCTGTGGAACTTTATGAATTGTTAGTTTTATTTGCTCTGACATGGCTTCACAAAGGGACCTTTTGTGTTTGTTGCTCAGAATAACCTCATCCTCGAAGGAAGAAAATGAACAATGAAGTTAATTTTGGATTCTTTAAAACAATTGATAGATTTATCTTTTTTTTCTAAACAGTAATTATTTATTTATGGGTGGTACATAAAAAAAAATGCAAAATATCAGCACTGAATAATAGCACACTCCAGTTCAAACCCAGTCACTTCAGTCTTTTGTGTTTGTTTGTGTTTCACAGAGGTTATTTGAATATTGTGATGGCGGGTGTGGAGGGTATGAGTGTAAGCATCAGCTTTATAGCTCATATTCTGATATGAATCGTTATGTTCCCCTGAACCTTACCAATATTTTCATTGCCAGTAAAACTGTAAGAGTGACTGTTCCTGGGTAGGCAACCCTCTGAGCTGAAACTCTCAACATCATCAGTGTAAGAGTTTTTCTGTTTAAAGTTTTGTAGGGAACAAATGATTTGCTGCTTCTCTTTTTTTAGGGATTGCGCTATCACCAACCTGAAACAGACTTTGTGGGGATCTTTTGAGGGCTTCCTCTCAGTATTTCTGTGGCAGCTCACATCAGATTTTAAATGAGTATTTTTGTCAGAGTACTGGGTGTGTGTCTTAAGCTTAAAGCTGCAGTCCAAAGGTTGTGAACTGTATGTTCCTGTATTTTGCAAGGATGTCTGCATTGCACGATACAGCATGATGCAGCAGCATTTAAAGTAGTTGCTTCTGAACTGGGTCCGTAACTGGAATGAAGAGATCCATGTCAAGGTTGCATGGAGAGAGGTAAGGTTTATCAGTTCAGGCAAGGTGACTTGCAGATATGCCTGTACCAGTTTTGGTCTCTGAGGCAGTAGCTTTAGATGCTGCAGCATTGTAGTACATGGAGAACCTGGAGCAGGTTTGAAGCTCTTTGCTACATTTTGAACTGTAAAGACTCCTGGAGTCTGTGTAGATGCATGCATATATATATATATATGTATGCACATGCGCACAGAGTGCAGCTGCACATACCAGATTATAACTGGGACCTTTTTGTGTTATTGTAAAAGCTGTTAATAAAAAAAAAAATCACATCTTTAATTTGTATTTCATAAAGATAGACTTACTTAGATGTTCTGCGAGTGGTGGATAGCTTAGAGTTTCAGATCTTTTGGTAACTTTGAGGCTAGAGAATTAGAAAATACATTTGTTTCCCTACTATTCATTTCCAGAACAATATAATTCCTACATTATATCCTGGCTGCAAGTTGCTACTTTGCGCATTTGACTTAGTTGTCATCATTTTCTGTGGTACTTGTAAAATCAACTATTTAACGTTCACTTACTAGAAATCATAATGTTTAGTAATGATTTTGTTTTGTTTCCAACAAGGAAGAAATATACATTGTGTATCCAAAATGTATTTTTTTAATGTAGTTGTTCAGTTCTTGAGTGTTGAAAAGCTGCATTTTGTTTGACGAGGATGTAGTATTTTCTTCAAAAATGCATGCCTTTGCCTGCTGTGAATCACCATCTTGGGGAGAGGTCATGAAGCCTCTGGCATGCGGCACTTGGGATATTCAGCATGATAGAATTTAGCTTCGTAAACACTGCTGGTAGCTGTTCAGTTTTAGCTGATTCCCTGAGGCATTGAATAGTCTAATATCACACTCTTATTTACCTGTTTACTGTTATTTACTGCAACTTTTATGACTAAATTTCAGTAATTAGGACATTTTATGAAGTCAGGCTGTTTTAACTTAAAATCTGATTTTTCTAAAAAACCAAACATACTTAGGGTTTTTCTGTCTTTTAAGTGTGAGGTTTTTAGAAACACAATTTTAGTCGCTTGTGTAAATGGTCATACCTTATTGCAAGAAATGCAACTCTACATTTTACAAACCTGTTTTATGAGTGACTACAGCATAAAAATTGTGTTATGTTTGTACTGGTTATAGTGAACTCTTGTGTGGAATCACAGGGAGCTGTCTAGGCAGCTTCTGAAACAGCAGAATATTTAAATCACTGATGCTTATTAAGTAGAGCTGAAACTGGAAACTGAGACTATTCTTTTTTTCCCACCCACCTCTTTTTAAGATCTAAAATCTACAAGGATTTGCTAGACAGGCATGGAGAACAAGTCTGTTTTTGTAGTAAGCAGTAGTTGCAAGCAAATTACCATTTTATTATTGTAGTAACTGTAGCTCTGCTAATGTTCAAAGGGCTTCTCTTCTACTTACCACTATATAGTTACTGAGTAAATTGGAGAAGTTCGTAGTATAATTAAATGTCAATTGAAACAAGTGGCCACTGTAAATAACAGTTTGGAAGAGAAGCTCTGAAAGTTACTGGGTAGGCCGTGCATATGCTTAGCTGGTTTGATCTAAGGGTTCAGGGTTCTGCTCCTCCGTCTTTTTTTCAGCTTCTTTTCTTTTTACCTCTCTCTTCTGTGCTCTTTTGCTCTTCTTTTCTCCTTCTGTCTCTCTTTTCTTTTCTTCCCTTAAAAGTTGTCTCTAGTACAGTTTGACCAAGTTGTTTCTTTTGTTTGAAGTTAATGCTAAGTCATTCAGGACCCATCTGATTTGTTCTTATTTACATACATGATTAAACGTAAATATATTTATTATAAGTTTGGAGCTTACACTGAGTATGCTACCTAGTGTCACCCCCCGGTGATTTTGTGAGTGTACAATGGCATATAAAATTAGAAGCAGAGTGCCATTATTGCACACTTGTGATAGTCTTGCATAGAACCAAATATTTTTGTTGGCAGGTAACAGAGCAGAAAGAATATCTTGCGTTAGAGTAGCAAGAGCTTAACAGATGTTTCAGTGAACTGAGTTTTCAAATCCTTTTACATTAAGAAATAGCTGGAGTTTGTAGAAATTCTGAGACTATTGGGTTACATTTCCTGTTGCAGTGCAAAGCCAGCCATTGTGCTAGAGTTTTAGCAGATGTGTTACCCCCTTCTAATGATTGGGAATAAAACATTGGTTTTCATACTGAAATATACATTACATCTAGAAGAGCTCAACCTGTCGCCTTTAAACAGACAGCTGCAGTAAGACCATTCTGGCCTTCATTTTTCACTGTGTAAGAGTCTGATACTTGAACTGCTCTTTGATCCTCCTCCCTTAAAGATAGTAGCTTTTCAGAATGGGATTTTGTATTTAAAGTATTTGCTATTGGGAATTAGAAGGAATATTTTTAAGGGCCTCAAAGTCCTTTGCATATATTAGTCTTTCATAAAACAATGAATTGTCATTCTGGTATTGTCCCAGGAATGCTTTAGGTAGCTGACATGTATTGGAATACTCATCTGGGGAGAAGGAAAACCCCTGTGCCTACAACTGCTTCACTGCTTTTACTTTTGCCACATGTTGAAAGTGTCTAAATTTACATTTCATGTGGTGATTTATGCTCACACGTAACATCAAATCAGAAATGCTATTCTGGCAAGAGATGAATCTGCATCCATAAGAATGACTTTCCTCTACCTGGTGATCACATCTGTTTGATAAAAGCTCAAAAGAGACCCTGCAGTCTCATCATCTCTTTCTCCCCTGTTCTTTGCTAAAGAAGCTGGAATAACCCTTAGAGCTGGGGATAGTATTCCCTCCTTGAGCAAACATTTTTTGGTGTCTGAAGATCTGTGTGGGCTGTGTTGAGTTGATGTTGGCTTCTACTACTGAATTCACAGTTCAGGCTAAATTCTGCCCTCAGCTGTGCATGTTCTGAGGAGTCATGAGCAGGGTGGGTATGTGCGTGTTTCAGCATGGAATTTGGCCTGTATTTCGTCCCTAAAACATTCCTGAAAATGCAGTGGGGTTTCCTGAAAAGCAACAGACAGTTGCTTTGAAAAGAACCTCACAGTTTAGATTTGATCAAAGTGGCATTTTCTGTTCTCAAATTGAGTACTGGGCAGAAAGTGAAAGAAGCTTGGAGAATGAAAGGGGATTAACTATCAAATAGATATTAGCACTTGTTGTAGAGAGTGTATATATCACATATACAGTTCTCCTGGTTTATGGGTTAATGCCTAAAGTGTAAATGTTAAAGCAATGCTAAGCAATGGCTCTCTTTTTAACACACAGAACTGTCTCTCCTAGTAGCATGGAAGGACAGTTATTTTACTGAGCCCTGACAGTATCTACTTCCTTCCGGAGTACTGTTTTTTTCAATTGATTTGGAAATTGGGGAAAGAAGGCATTTGTGGAAGAATATTTTGATTGGTTGTAACAGAATGGTAAAGAGATTCCTCCAAAATAGTTGTGAATCATTTTGGAAGAATGGAACAAAAATGTCTTCTATTCACTTAGAATTTCTGTATCCTATTTAGTAATGAAATAAAATATAATCTAGTTTATTATCAAACTTACATTTAACTGATACATATTTTAACTTCCTGCTAAAATAAATGTAGCATGAAATATGAGGGCAAATTAAATCTGTTCTCTATAACCTACACCACAGGAATGGAAGGTCTTTATGAAAACCCATCCAGGTGCCAAAGACCACAGCTCAGGATCTCAGTGTGCAAAGCAGTGCTCAGCGGGAGCAATGGCCATGGTATTTGCTGTGTCCAACACACCCCCATAGGTGTTTTTGGGGCAGCTCTGTTGTGTCCTATAGTTTTGTGGAGGTAGTAAGAAATTTCTTTCTCTCTCCCTAGATCCTTGCAGCATTTCAGAATGTCCTGCCAAGTATGTGGGCTGCAAGGCAGGGAAACATTTGGTCCATAATGTTTTATATTACATGTAATTAAATTAGAGTCTGAAATTAAAAAGCATGTTTCCCTATTTCCAGCCTGGAAAAACCTTCTTGGATTAGAAAGCTATATATACACCTTGTGGAATGTCTGCATACAGGCCTGAATTGCCCCAAAATGCTAATCTTTGTGCGACCTCACATCCAGCCCTGTCTGATACCTTATTGTCTCCTGCCTGAAACCTGAAGATTAGCCTCATATGTAGTTAATAGCTGAGAACATAATATTGCTTTCTGAAACTTGCAGAAAGTCAGTCTTGCATTTAGTTCTTTTCATTTCTTGATCCAGATTTTTATGCCATCTAGAAACAGACCTCTTTATTGAATAACAGGGGAGTATCAGATTCTTGGGTATAAGCTGCATTACAAATAAAATAGTGAGTGCTCAACGAAAGGTTTCAAAAGTAAACTCTTTTTATTTTTGCACTCTGCTATGATGCATCCATAATTTCTTTCTTGTCTGAAAGTCCCAGACTTTCTTTCATTGGACTTCTTTTCCTGCATTCTTTTGTAATCCTAAGTTCGTGGTTTTTTTGTACTCTTATTCTTCTACTTTCGCTCACCATCACTTGCATTAAACATGGCTGAAGTGCTGTGGTGCTTCTTGAGTTTTTTTACAGCATTGATCTGCTCAGAATGTATTTGAGAAACCATGAGGAAGGAATTTTCTGTTGTATTGCAACTGTTGAGGTCCTTGGGTGACAGGCAAGATGTTGCAGTCTGACAGAAGCAGCTGAACAGGAGAGTTAGCTTTTATTTTGTCCCTTGACTTTCATTTTTTTATGTCATTACTCTACTTACTATTAGGAATTTGCCCCATCCCTGTGGTAGTGTTGTTGAGGTCTTTCTCATAGTGAAACATCATTTGTTTTATTTGCTGCAAAAATTGATTATTTACTGCAATAACTGAAAACAGGCAAGGGGTTGATTTTCCATGGACAAAGATGACTGAAATTTAGAGCTGTGAGTTTGAAGAGATCTTTTTAGGTGTTTAGGTAGTGGAATTCAGTACTTTCAAAATGCTTGCAAGTCTGAGGGTTTTTTTATTTTTGTGATTGTATTATTTTTGCTTACTGCTGTACAGGTGTTCTATTTTTCAAAGTCAGGCATTGCAAACAGTTGTGAAAGTAGGATGAAAATTTAAAGTTTGTGGAGAAAAAAAGGGTTCTCATGGGGATCTGTATTTGCACAGTGCTCTGAAAAACTATTTTCTTTTCATTTTTTTCCTTTTTTTTGGAGGGGGAAGAAAATCACTATTAGCAGCACTAGACAATACTCTGGATTTATATGTATGACCTCTTGGTCTTCCTTCCTTCTCCTGACTGATTACAAATATGTTTTTCTCTCTCAAAAGTAGGTCTGTGCTATTTTGCTGCATAGATCTAACATTTAAACTCTGGCTATGGACAGGTTTGCGACACTTCTGCAAGCCACACACAAAAAAGTATTCCTTGTGTACTTTTCATAAATCTAATGTTTTTTGACAAGCGTCGCTAAGATAACAGCAAAGCATTTATCATATAGCTCTGTTAAAAATAATAGATTAGGAAAGAGAATATAAGGGAAAACACACAGCAAGGAACTTTTCTGAATGTATTACATACTCGAGTTGCATAAACTAAGAAGAAAATGTGTATGTTTGTATTTTTTTTTACCTTTAGCTAGCAACAATAACCATAGCTGGGAATAATCTAGGTTAAAATTTAGTGTTTTCCTGTATTAAACAGGTAATTTAACTTAAACCTCTTGAAGATCTTTTAAAAAACTAAGATGGATTGCTCTGGGGTTTTTATTCATGCATTTATTTAGTGCTAATGCAAACATGTGGCTGTTAACTTGAGCACATGGCAGCTATGATCTAAAACAGTTTTATGGTATGTGCCAGCCTAGGTCACCTTAATGTGTTTCTGAAGGTAGCAATACTTGTCTTTGCTATTGGCCTTCTTTCACCCACTCTTAAACAGGCTTCAGGTTATGCTACTATATAGTTATACTGATAATTTTAAGAAGATCCGGTAAATAAAAGGGATTTTCATAGAATGATTCTGTGCTTTTTGCCTAATAGGGATTTAAGCTTTGATGACTTTGTAGCCTAGGTGGCAATGAGAATTGCTGGCTGAAAGCACAGCTGAAGAACAAATGCAAATGTACCCAGAAGTCCTCCATTGCCTTTTGCTTTGCTGCAGAGCCCTCTGCGTGCCATCAGAACACCCCAGAGCCATGTGGGTGCCTCTCACTGCACGCCAGAGCCCTGCAGTTACAGTACTGCAGATGAGGCAACCCAACCCTGCTGGTGACTGCACAGTTTCTCATTTGTGTGCCTGAGCAAGGTCACTTAGACAGTTTGTTGTAAATAACGCGGTAACATCCAGAGCTCCTTAGTTACCAGCTAGCACATAAATCACAGGATTATTCATTTTCTTTAATAACAAGAGAGTAATAGAGGTAACGTTTTTATGAATGAGATAACGGTAGTCAAAAGCAGAGTCAGTGCACTGTATTTCATTTATAATGATCCAGTGATCTGTTGCTAGGATTCTAGAAAGATAGTTTCAAAAATTCAGAGTGATAAAACTTGAGTTTTTAGCTAACTCTGAGTTTCTAATAACTTTTTATGAAAAAAGGTAGTCCCTAAAACCTCTTTTTAAATAATGTTTTTCAACTTTTTGGACAGACATAGATAGTGTGCAGTATAGCTAGAAAATAAATTAAACACAGCCAAGCACAAGTTATACATGGCGCTTCAACTGAACCATGTTTTCAGCTCTTGAAATTATGGTGCTTTGAGAGACATGAAATGTGAAAAACAAATCCCATAATGGTTAAGATGTAAGACAGGAAATTTGGGTTCCATTTCAAACTGTTGCTATCTAACAAATCTTAGAAGCTGTGAGAAGACCTTAATGATGGAATGGTGAGAAGTTAGGAATAAATGGCTGTAAGAAGTAGTTGTGCTTCATTAGTGTACTTTTCACCTTCCCAATTATCTTCTCATAAATCAAGTTTCTTAGTGAGTTCAGAGTCCAAGAACTGAAAAATTTTGGGCTATGTTTTTTTTAATTTTTAATGCATATCTGCTGTTTATTTCTTAAATGAAGAGGAATCAAATTCAGACTCTTCCTATATCACCAAATTCTGAACTGAGGTCTTCTTGTCCCTGTCACTTGACATAGAAAGTAGGCAGTAATTTATCTTTGATTTAATCATGGTCCTTTCTTCCTTGTGTTAATATATGCATATACATACTTGCTGATACTAAACCTTCTAGTTAGCTGTTTAGGAATTAGAACTGCTAATCCACACATCTAAAGTTCAGCAAAAGCAATGTTTTTGAACGAAGTCTAGTTTTCATTTCTTTGACCTCTAGAAGTTAAAATCCTATTTAAAACAGTAAATAGTTATGAAATGAGATTACGTAATTGAACATTGTTACCCTCTATCATTTGTGAGCATGACTCACAGAAAAATATAAATTTTGCGGATTGTAGAACATGGTTTATCTTTCCTTACATTTTTTGAAGTTGCTATTTATGAATGGACAGATGTTCAGGAAGCCCCAAGCTTTTATTGGCCATATTTAGAGTAGATGAAATACCAAATTGTTTAACAAAAAGAATGCAGTGTCGATCCTATTTTATGGAACTGTCATTTAAATACTATTTCTTAATTCATGCATGGAGTTACATTAATGTTTCCCTAGAACTCTTTGGATATCTGAGATGCTTTATCATAACACGGTCTTTTCATTTCTCTCTATATCGTCTTTGAAGAGGTGCCATACCACTTTAAACAGTTCGCCAATCAGTTTCATATGATGGATCCTCTTTAATCATTTACATTCAGAGAAAGTCAAATATTCCTTAGGAAGCCAAAGTAATCTAACAGAATGTATAGTGTTTGTGCAGCTGGATATCTTATTTATTTGAAGTTCTCAGGGAAATCTCTTCTGACTTTACAAAAAAGATGGAAGAGTAAACAGTAAGAGTGTTCAAGTAATCTGAGCTAGAAAGTCCCTTCTTTTAGAGCAAAGTCATTAAAAAAATGTATTTGCAAGGTCCAAAAATAATACAGTATATCAAATGCAGAGAACCACATAATGTTTTTTCAGTATTCTCACTATTTTTAGATATAAATATGTATATGTACCTATCTCTATAAATGAAAAATATAGGGTTTTTTTAATATATTTAATATTCTTGGATAGGCATACACAATAAGAGTCTGTTTTCCAGAAAAAGTGATTCATCTGTTTGTTTTTCGCATGTGACGTGTCATTCGTCATCATGTTGGCATTCCCTGGACTTGATAAGTGCCTAACTGAATTAGCATTCCTAAAACTTCCTTCCAGGAAAGCTATGAAAATGTACATGTATGTGTAGAAACTTCATATTTCTAGATTTTTTTCTGGTGGGAGGTATCCCAGTGTGATACTAATAATGTTCCTAGTTCTTGTGAGTTCTTTATCCCAAAGTTTACTATATATATATATAGGTATCTTATTTTTTCTCCTGAGGAAAATGTGAGGGAATTTACTGGGTTGGATTTGTTGGTTTTGAGTTGGTTTTTTTGGTGTTATGGATATGAGTGTGGTAATATTTTTTTTCTTTCTCTAAAGGCAAGACTCAAACTGCAGGATGTTCCTTGGCCAGCTTGGAGCATTGGCTAGATTTCCGTCTGGAGGGAAATAGGTCTGCGGTTGATGGCACTGTCTTAGGAAGTGTGTTTACTTTTTCACTGGATATTCAGTAGTATTTTGTAGTTTAGTAGCTTCCATTGTATATCAATGAGAGTTACTGAAAAGCCTAGAGTTAGATACTGCTCAAATCCTGAATTTCTTTCCACTTTATTAATATTTTTCCTGTTCCCGTGCCTTATTTCTAGGTGAGTGTAGGTAAGAGTTTCTAAAGAAGGAGAAGATGGAAGGAATATGTTCCAGAAAAATTAATGAAAACAAAAAGTTGCCCTGAATTTTATGTAGGTTTTATTGAAGTACCAGTGTGAGATCATGTGCCCTTCTGCCTTTCCTCTTCTTTTTCTTAATCTACTGTGTTAGTCCTGTAGTTTCTTACCTTTCTCAAAAAAGGAAGAGAGCACAAATGTATGATTGTGTGTTAAATACCTTGGAGGTAATGTCTTGAAGAATTGTTTTAAATATTTATTTGATTCAAGAATTATATTCAGAATAGAAGAAGAAGGTTTGGCAAAAAAGGAACTTGAATCGTTTGCCAGTTGAAATATTAAAATGGTTCGATGTTTTGTTATAGTTACATGGACTGAGTTCGTATGATTTATTTGGGATAAAGTGGCAGAATATACTCATTCTCTTCAGGGAGGAAAGTGAAAATAATACTGAATTTACCATGCTTAGTTCAGTGTAAAAAAAACACAGCAAATGACGCAGTACTTATTAGTATTGCAGTAATCTTAATGAGGGTTTGTAATCAGAAAATTTCCAAATTTGCTTGTTTTTAAATTTTCCTTTGAGACTTAAAATACGCGAGTCATTTGAATTTTTTCAACCTCTTATTTCACTGTTTCTGGGAGGTTTTTAGATTAGTAGCATCAATCCTTTTTTAGCAAGAAGGATGATAGTAAATATAAACATCATAAGTGTATCCATTATTTTGATAACAGTGTTTCTGCAGTTATTAAATATCACTGGATATAGCACAGTCTGTGCATGTCAAAAAAAGAAAAAAAAATATAAATATTGTATGCAAGGTATTTGAGGAATTTTATTAATTGTAAAAGCATCAAATTGAAATGAGATGAAGATAGCAATGTTGGATGATGCATCTTACATAAAAGGGAATTAATTTTTGAGATATAGAGAGAATTGTTTGTCTTGAGAAACAAGATCTACTTGTTTTTATATGCAGGGTAGATCTGCTAGTGCTCTGGATTTCTATCTGTTATGGCAGTACTGTCTTAAGATTTGACATTTCCAGAAATGGAGTTTTCATACATGTTCTGCTTCTGTGAGTGGTACTTTCAACTTCCATGCATTTAAGATGGATATTGCTGTTAATTCAGAATAGTGTAAAGTAGGTGTAGGAGCTGAAACTTGCTGTGAGGTTATCTTTAATGTTTGATCACACCTCTGCTAATTTCTTTTGTTTCTAATAGATGGCTGTGAATATACAAATGGCTGGTGAGACTCCTAACTGGTTATGAAAGTATTTACTCAAGTGTAGAGCACCAGACTACATAGAAGGGACACATTTGAAAATCCTTGTGCTGAATTGATGCGTTCTGACTGATTTCTGTTTGAATGCTGTAGCCATTATTGCGCATAAAACATTGAAGAACATTTAAAATTTGCAATCTATAGTATAAGAATGCTTGGAAATAGTGGGATTAGAGTTTTCACTTAAATTCAACAATTCTGAGTGTCGGTATTTTTCTTAGAGCTACCTTGTCTGTCACTGTAATCTATTGATGAATTTAATTATTTTTTTTTCATTTTGCTACAAAATTGGAAGCACTTATTTCTTTCTTCTGAACAGCATTACTATTAAAATGTTGCCCTGAAATGTCAAACTTACATTATGATGAATACTACCAGTACAGGAAAACTAGTTTAGCACTTCAAATAAAACAACTGTCTTGGTAATTTTTCATGCTAATGACTTTATAACAGTGTCCTTTAGAATCTAATTGTCTACTCATGTCGAATAGCTCATCCCATCTCAAATAGTGCTGTTGATATAATGGTGTTACTTATGGACCAGAGGCACGATCTGCAAAGCAATACTAGATGTCTTGATGCTCCCTGCCCAGTACTGAAGAGACCACTTCCCACTGCAGAGCAGTGTTTTTCCTATGTAGAAAAGCAAATTTCGTATTGCTATTCCCTTAGGAAAAGGCCCTGACTATCCATCCGTACAGTTGAGTGGGTAGGCTTGGCGTCTTAAAGTGGTTTGGCGTATGAAAAGTTCCTCCTTATTTCCCCGTGTGGAGATCTGAAATACAGACTTAGAGGCAGAATAAACTTCGTCTATTTGCTTTAAGCCTTTGTGTATGGATTTATTTGTAATCTGTTGTCCTCTGTTTTAGGAGATTTTTGTGAATTCTTCCCAAGCATATATTTTGAATGACTTCCTAACTAACTGTGTAAGTGTCAGCACTGAATGTCAAGAATAAGCAAATGAAAGCTTGTTCCATATTCATCATTTGTTGTCAGATGCGGTTTGGCATTTCCACGGAGCTCATTTGTTACAGTAAATGCTGTAAGAGTTACAGCCGTGCTTTTTCAAACTTCTCTGAATTGATCTACTTAGGTGAGATAAATGAATTACCAGTTTTCTTTGTTATCCACTAAGATGAATTTACTTTTGAGGCTTCCTAGTGGCCTGGGTATTTTTTAAGTAGTAAAATGAGACTTGCATCTAAGTGTCGTATCAGAAGGGAGAGGTAATACTGTCTTCCCATGAAGACAGTCTGTAAAGCTACTGCAGAATATAGATATATGGACTTTTCAAGGCTGAAAGTAGAAATCTTGTGAACTGAGTTGTACTCTCTAATGATTCTCATGCTTTTGACCATGTTCCTATTACCTTGTCTGTGGCCTCTGTCCAAGATTCTTTATTTTGCTGTTTATTTTCTGATAACAGCTGAAAATGGCAAAGTCAGTGGTGTTAATGGTGTGCTCACTTCCCACTTTACCAGGCAATGGTTGGCTAAAGGCTATTTTATATACTCTTATATTCATTCAAGTGCAACCAAAAAATTGCCTAGCCTTTTTCTTGCTTTCTGAATATTAAACAAGGTATTTTAAACCTTGTACAGGTATTTAAACTAAAATCTTTATGCAAAACTTTTGGCAATTTTCTCAGCCATAACATGCCTGAAGACAACACATGCTGTAGATAAACAAAATACATGCTGTAGATAACCATGTGAGTGTGATTTTCAGGGGTAAAAATAAAATTAGAAAAAAAGTTAAATGTTTCACCATAAACATTTTAGATATTTGTAACTATATGTTTTGGCCAAGTTAATGAAAGAAAATATTGAGGGGTAAATCACAGAGTTTTGTACAAAAAGAGCAAAATTTGAAGATGGTTATTTGGTTTTGTTTTTTTCTTTTTCTTTTTTTTTTTTTTCTGGATGATTGTTTATGGTCAAAATCCAAATTGATCATGAATGCGCACACAGAAAAAAATATTCTGCTTGTATTCACTGTGTGAAGAGTTAAAATGTTCACAGTTTCTGTTTAGATGAAAGAATGCTTTTATCTGAGATGATCAGGTGTAGTGGAATTAAGTGAAGAATTTGCTGTTTCTTCCAAATTTGCAGATGATGACCAGTTTTCCTAAACATTTGTACTGCTGGGCTTAAACCATGACACTTGTCAATAGAAGAAGTGTATTTTGAATGTATTCAGAGAAAAATGTATTCTTTTTTCCTTACTGTCCTTTTTTAATTTTATCACATAAATAACTTGAGTAATGATTCTCAAGTTATTTCAGTCAAGTCCTTTGATTTCAGGCTCTAGGAATCTTTAGTCTCATAGGTGACTGCTTCCAGAATTTCCAAGTGTGGTCATAAATAGAGTGATGGAAGCTATTCTCCAGTTTTCATTGCAGTGAACCGTAATGGGTCACAACTAAATATGTTTACATATGCGCTTACATTTCCCACCACGTTTTTTGAAATCCATAACACAACTTACAGTGACAGGTACACGCTGTTGTTTAATTCTTTCTTTTATCTACACACTTTTGAACTATGAATTATATCAATCCTTAAAGCTTTGTTTGTTTTAGAGACGATTTCTTTTTTTTTTTTTTTCCTCTCCTCTCAGTACACCATACATGCACTAGCAAGTGCTAGCAGTTTCAGCTGCATTTAAGGAAATATTGTTGTAAGGCTTTTATGTGCTGTACTTCAATGAGCTAGTGCCAGCAGTATCCCAATAGAAAGACCCTCAACAGACCATTTTCAGCATTTTGCTGCAATTAAACTCCTCTGGTTTTAGCCCTCAGGCAATTTAGTACCTTTTTACATATGCACATTATGAACTTTTGACCAGGGCCTGGTAGTCATATATTAGATAGCAGCTTTTGAAAGCAGACTTAACAAGTTCCTCAGAGTATTACAGTCGGAGTCAGTTGTGGAAAAGGTAATTTAACCAACTTGCAGTGAGGCCATTCAGAATCTTACTGATGATCCTAAATATGTCTTTTTTTTCCTCTTGTTTCCTCTGGAAGCTGGTAGCAAGAGCTCTCAAAGAATGTGATTGATCTTTTATTCAGTAGCTAACGAGGGCTGTGATTCTATTAGTGCTCTACAAGGCAAGGGAACAGTGATTTAATGAAGTGTCTAGTGAGCTGGTCATAGATTTATCCTGTTGTCTCTAATTTGCAGTGCCGTTGTGAGTGTAAAAGAAACTGCACTCACACTGCCATTAGGCAGGTATTTCCTTAGTAAATTGTTGTAAGGTCAGGTGTAGTTATCTTGGAAAAGGCAATGCCTTACCTCCGCAATGTCTCAAGATGACAGCCGCTGTGCTGAGCACTCACTGAAGCGGAAACATGAAGATCAGAGGTCCGTCTCCAAGTCCCCCTTAGCTGATGCAGGAGCAGATGAACTGCCAAGTAGGACTAATAGAGTCATAATTGGCGATTAGAACTGGAAAGGTGCAATAACGTCTTAATACAAACTGGCTTATATTATAGTTAGTGTCAGTTGTTGTAAAGTTACATGGTAGCCTGAACTAGTTACACTTCTTTTTTTAATTTTCAAAAAATGAGGCAAGGCATCCTAATAGTTGCAGTGTGGCAAAAATATAAGAACATCAAAACTTGAGTTACTTTAAAGTGACATTAATGTTTTCAGTACATTTACTTTGGCATGTAGCCTGTCAGTCTTACTCAGAAATGATGCCATAAAATCTGACATAGAACTGCAGATAAAATAATCTCATAGATATGCTTTTGTTTTCACTTAATTAGTGCTAAATAGTGAATTTTATTTCTGTCTACTGAAGGTCACTGAATTTTTGTTCCGTTTGGCTTTCTTAACTTGACATGTTATTTTGATGATTCCTGTGATGTTGCAAATCTGGTTTTCACTGTTATGTTTTTCACAAACATCTGAGTACAAGCTAGCCAAAGCAACCATTTTTAGGAAGAAGCTATCTTTGCATGAATTGCTTGATAATTTAAGAAGGAAGTTACGGTATCTGTTGCCAGGAAGTTCAGTGCTATCATTTCAATTAAAAAGCAATTTTGAAAAATATGGAAGCAGATCTGATATGTGTAGCTCTTTCTTAGATTGGTGTAGAACAGTCAATAAATGAATGAATCATCATAGATGTCTGTGGTAGCTGCAAAACTGCCATGTGCAAAAGTGGTCAAAGCTGTCATTCAAAGCAGAGGAAATCAGAGAAGAGATTCTGGGAGCATTAGTCCAGATCTGTTAATGTGTAAGTCACAAGTCTAACTGGGATCTCAGCCTCATGTTCCAGGCTCTGTGCATACGGATAAAGAAAAGTTTCTGGTGCAAAATGTATCAAAACTCTTTTAAGGGAAAGTGCTAAAATCTCCGATGCAGCAGATGAAACATGCACCATGTCAGACATTAATAGCAAGAGGCTGGATCATGACAGCTTGTGTCCTTATATAATTATAGCACGTGTATCACCAAATAGTTGCCATGTGCTCAGATGGATGATTTTGGTTTTGCAAAATAAAAATATTTTCAGTTGGACGAGCCCTTGAACCCCTCTGAACTTGACACCCTCTGGGATGTCATCTGGGATCTCTGTTAAATATACAGATGCAATTAGTCTAGAAAAAGAGTTATTGGGCTTTTTAAATGAACAGCAGGAGGATTTAAAACAGTAAGCTAAACTTTCTAATTTTCTAATATTGACACTTGTGTCTCTCACAATCTTATTATAGTATTATTCTCTGCTGATCTACCATTTCATCAAAAAGTCTACAATGGAGCTAAAAATCTAAGCCTTTTAGCCCATAGATCGTTGCACTTGGTAGATGGCTTATTGTAGATTAGATAATGTGGTTCATAGCACATCCAAATCAATAAAAGGCTAGTCTGAACGTAGTAAAGTGCTCTCAGTCTGATTCTTTTTATTAAGTATATCTGCCATGAGCAAAGTGAAAATTTTAAGGTTTTTTGCTTAACTTGATGTAAGAAAAAGACATTGCTTCAATTTCTACATGGTTATTTTCATTCTTAGAGAAGATCTGTCTCATAGAATTTAGTTATATTTAAATAAAAATGAAATATGTAATATGAAAAATGATAAAATTTTTGTATCAGCAAAATTTAGAGCCCAGTGGTTAGGTGTTCCCATTCATATCCCACTGTAGAAATGAATGACTAGGATCTGACACCTGTCAGATATTCAGTGGTCTCTCTGAAATAAATACTTCTAGTTTACAAAAAAAATCATCAGCACAAATTGGCAACTTCAGTAACAAATGGAGGTGGAGAATTCTTTCAACTGGGACAATTGTGAAAGAAATATTTTGAAGACAGAATGTGTGATACGATGCCCCGAAAACAGTGGCCTTTTAATCTAGGTCAGTCAGTCCCAGGATTCACATTTAATCCTACAAACGCTGTATGGTTAAGTTGAAAGTTGATCTGTGAAATGCGAGAAACGAAGGCAATAATGCCACTTAATTGGTGAACAGATTTCTAGGTTAACTGTGCATAGCAGAGGAAGGGGAAGGCTGCTGCTCTGGCAGAGATGGCTTTCATCTGTCCCTCACATCTGGAAAGGTATCTTTGCAAGCACACAGCAAGAACAGTGCTGTTGTAGAGGGCGGGCTATATAGCATGTTAAAATGTCTGTTCAGCCTTCTCTATATAGTCCATGTTAAGTTTTCTGTCAGTAATTCTGTGACACATGGAAAGAGTGAATTAGCAGGTTGCTGCAACAATATGAAATGAAGGGTATGGTTCTCCTTTCTGTCCTACCCTGTGGATGGTCCCCTGTTCTGAAGGTGAATACCGGAAAGATGCACTTATTTACACAGAAGAAATTTAGCAGGCTTATATATCAAGTGTGGACAGGCATGGAGAGAGTTTTTACCTCGTCTTGCTGGGATTATACTTGATACCTGGAAGAAATTGGTGGCACAGTGGGAGCTAATGGCTGCTGCTGCCTTTAAGCTTTCCACACACTTTCATTCAATGCATTTTTATATTTTCCTGGTTACGCCATGGCCTGTGCTGCGAGGAAAGGATAAGCAGAAGTTAAGAAATGTAAAAATGGCAAGTTGCTGAACTTGGTCGAGAGCTTGTCATGATTTGCAGCTTTGCTAAAATGGGGCTTAAAAGCTGTATCAAAAATCTAGTGAATGACTGGAATTTCTTGCAAACAGTAAAATCAGATTAATTGTAATTGGCTGTAGAGAGATGCTCTTAACTTACCATTCTTTAACCATGTTATTGACCACTGTGTGTTTGTCCCTGTTGTTAATAATTTATCCTTTGAAAAATCTATGTGCATTATAGTCTTTGATCTCACAAATTTCAAAGCTGAAGATGCTGTTTTCTTTCTCCTTTCACATTTTTTCTTTATTTTAAAAGAATTTTTGAAAAAGAACAGAATGAAAAAAAATTTAAAGCTTTTTTTCTGTTTATTTTGGTGGAAGAACTTCCAGATGACACCAGTCCTCAGTAATGAGAACTGTAGATTAATACAGTGAGAATATATATGAATAAAAAAAAATCAAGGCAAGCTTACTGCACTTGCAGAAAAATATTTGAAAACAAGACTTAATGCATCTAGTAGATTAAAACAGAAATTAAAGACTTTAGAGTAAGAAGAGATCAAAGGCTGTCTTTTCGTTGTTCTTTTTATTGTTTATTGACTTCAAAAAGACTTTTTAGTTTAAGCTGACTTTAATGTCTCTTGAATGCTCTTTTGTAAAGTGACTTTGAAAACTCATGGATAATGTCTTCATTAAGTGGAAAAAAATCTTGGTAAAAATATAACTGTAACTTCACTTTCATTGTAATAGAAAGAGATAACACTGTGCTTAATTAAGGTTTGTTTTCTCTCTGTTTCAAATTTTACAACGATTTTTTTCATTGAAATTAGTGCTGATAAAAGCTTGAAATAGACATTGCTAAACTGAAACTCTAGTTTTCCAGAGAAGTATTGTGAGTTCTCTGTATTTATTAGTCAGTTAATCATGATATTGTCTTGTTGATACTAGCTATTTTAGGAAACAAAAATCAAAATCCAAAAGCATATTCATTGTATGAATTCTGAAATAAAGCATAAACTTTTTGTATTGTTGGGAATGTTACTTAGAGACTTTCTGCTCTTATGCTGTTCCAAAATGACTGGCTGTGCTTTTCTCACCAATCCCTGGTGACTTGATGTCTCTGGATTATTTTAATAATAATAATTAATAATGACAATATAGCACTTAATGGTATGGAGATAAGTGATAGATTCAGAAAGCTTTGCTGAATAATTAAGACAAGGTCCTTGGTACAGATTTCTCTGGGATATAGTGTGCACTTTCCCCAGTATTTTGAGGTTGAAAAGTGCACTTGAGGAATAGGACTATCTTGACCTTCCCCCTCCCTGAAGCACATCTTTTGCACATGGTTCTGTGAGACTCAGTTCATGTTATTTCTAAATGCAAAGGGAATTTTAATTGGTTTCATGAAGTGCATTCTATTTTTTCTCAGAAGCTGTATGTATGACAAGCTAAATGATTCCCAACAGCAGAAACACATTCTATAATGTGGATGAGCTAATTGCCTTCTTTTGGTTAATTTCTTGCTAGTATTGATTGAAATACTTCCTCAGGTTTGTTAGCTCCCTGCTTTTCTGTAATTATGGTATAATATAATCTTAGTTTTAGCAATTTCTGGCATGATTTTATAATGGACATTGATTGTTTGTTACTCTGGGGGTGGTAGATATTGGGCATGCTGATAACTTTATGATTACACCCCTTCCCACTCTGTGTGTTTCTGACAAGTTAGCACCAGCAAATATTGAGCAATCTGGCTTCTACTGAGGATCAAAAGATTCTGACTCAGGCTGCAGAAGTTGTTTGCAAGACCTTTTAATGTATTTAAAAAACTCAACAGTTCCTTTAATGTGATGGCTGAGTTTCCAGAGTTTTTTTCATGAGAAATATGTATTGCGTGTTTTCTGTAACTGCCTAACCTTGCTTCAGCTTTAAAGGAGATTGTCTTCAAAAGGAAGAGCAACGCTACACTTGTTTACCCCTTGCTTTCACTCATGGCTAGGGACACAGCAGCAAAGCTGTTCTAGGCTAGATTTATTTTTACTGTCTTCCAGCTAGGATACACATATTGCAAATCTTATGTCCAGTGCAAAATGTAAGACACCAAAAAGGATGTCTTCTTCAATGCTGGGTGGATCAAAAGGCCATGTTTTGTATTAAGTTTGAGACAAATGTTTCCTATTTATGTGTTGTTTTGTCATTTTCATTTATTTCATTTTAGTGGGGGCAACTACATTTGGATTTGGCAATTCAGGATACAACAGTTCCATTTTGGAGATGATCATACTAGTTTTCATATTCATAGATGCAAACAAATTTTTGCAGTATAAATATTTTATGGCACAAATGCTTAACTATTTTTACAAGTGTAATCTTTTTGGGTGGTTTAAAGGCTCAATTACCACTGAAATGGAGGAGATAAATAGCCTTCAGGATTTGCATTAGGATCATGTGACATTGTGGGTCTCAGCTCATTGTCAATAATACGTCTGTGCAACGTACAACAGCAAATGAGGCTGTGCAGCTTTTAAAAGCGTAATACGGTATTACTTCTGGTACCCTTGTTGAAACATCTAAGTTCTTTCATAGAAAATGACAGAAAAGTAAGTCAGGACAAAGAAAGTAATGAATTAGCTGGTAAAACTGATATATAATGTGTGCTTCTGCTTACTAGATTGAGTAGTTAATGTGAAGACTATTTAAATTTTCATGTTTGTTATGAATGTAGATGATGCTGTTTGGGTTGCGTTGAACTTTTGCACTATGGGCATGTAAGGGGCTAAGATTTCACCAAATGAAAAAGAAGCCAAAACTACAAGGAGAAAGAAAGAAATAATAATTAATGTGGCCAAATTCCAAGCTTTTTCTTGTAATTATTTTTGCCTTTATGTTGAATTAGGGAATAACACAGGATGTTCTTACAATGTGAGAATTGTGGCTGCTCTGCATTTTGTAGATGTGAATCTACTTGCACTAGAAAACAAGTCACCCAGGATCCAGAGAGCTTGATCCCTTGAAATTACATAACCTGCATCTGTGCTCAGTGTTTGTGAGCAAAAAGTGCCAAACTTTACTCCCTGTTCTGTGCTACTACTGACATCCATGAGAGCAGAGTTTGGCTCAAGGGTTTGTTTGCATGTTTGAATGCCTCAGTTGTATTGTTAACCAACCCAGACGTCGTTTCCTGCCTTATCCATAAAGGCCACAGTAGTAGTAATGTAAAAAGTGAATTAAAGGGATGATGCACAACATCTTCTTAAGAAAATGAGATCAGCCAAATTCGGATATTTCAAGAATTATGTAATGGTTATCTCAGATAATAAATACCTCATAGCAGTGATTCCCAGCCTTCTTTGTGGGTATAATGCCTCTGATTGTGATCCCAAATTTTGTGATTTGCTTTCCAGCAGTCATTAAGCCCATTCTGCAAAGCAGTGCAATCAATCAAATATTATATTTAGCAAATAAAGCATTTGGCTATTAGAACTATTTGAAAAAAAGATATTACTGCTAGTATTGCCTTCTTCAAAAGCACTTCAGCTCTCTATGAGATCTAGCTCCTTGTTACCTATTATGTGTAGTAACAGGGATCTGATGGAACATCTGTAAGACGAGAAGGTTCAGAAATCACAAGAGTTCAGGCCATGTAACTTTCTTTTGGGTCTGAAGCACCACCCAGATTATGCTGAAGATCCAGACTTTAGTGGGGCTGTGCTCAGAATCTGAAGCTTATTTTTAGTTGGTTTTCTAGACAAACTCTTTACTAAAATGAATAGTACTGTCGTCAAGGGAGCACTGAAGACGTGTCTTGTAGGAGAACAGCTCTGGTTTTGTTTGCCGGGTTTGGACATCTTGTAGCAATTCCACATGCTCCTTTTTGCTTGGTTGATTCTCTTTTTCTACAGCATTCTCTTCCAAATAACATAGTTGTATGCAAGTAAAGTGCTAAATTGTTAGAAGCAACCTGCCTTTTCCCTAATTTACAGCCAAACAAACAATTCACATCACCCCAGACTTCTCCCTGCATTCAGTACTTACATTAAATGTCCATTTGTTTCAGTTTCTGGAGTTCTGATGAACTTTGCATAGCTATTTTTTTTGGAAATAGAAGTTATCATCATGTTGAGAGAGGATTTCCAACACGGCAACATCTTTCTTGAGACAGGAGACAGTATCCAGCTGCTACTCAGCTGCGGCTGCTATGCCATAGGAGGGTGCTGCTGAGGCAAAGCTGTCTTCCTGCTCGTCGTACTGCAGCTTCTCAATTTTATGGTGTAACTACTATGAATCCTAAGTCAGAAAGTGTGCTAACATTTTCCCCAGTCATGTGTGCCATGCATGACAGCGCACATAGCTGCTTTCACAACCTGTTCTCCCTGGGGATATCCATTTTAATGCTGTGTCCATTTACATCACAGTTGTATTAATTACATTTAATGTAGTTTTGAGCTAAGGTAGCACAGCCTTATTTCAGAGAACAGTGAGTGTGTGTGTTTTAATGAGGCTTGAGTACAATTGATCTATGACTTGGATATAAGGGATTCTTAAGGGAGTTTGGTGATTTATGTGGAAGACGGATGTCTGTGGCCATTAGGAAACATCAGTTTTTATTACCTATCAATCTCATGGAAAACCTATGGCAACAAAATCTCCTGTAATAGTTATCTAATCTGTTAAATTAGAGATTAATGAAATGAAAACATTACAGAGGAGGAATACACACTTTTGAGAGCGGACATTATCAGAAGAGCAATAAAGACTGTTTGGAAGCATATGCAGCAGCAGACTGAAGACCGCAAAAGGATAAATAAGTACACACAATTGCTGTCTCAATGCAGTTTTTGCTTTCAGTATGCTCATGGGTTTTAAGTTGCAAAAACCTATGTGGATATATGGGTTAGCAAATTACTAGAGCAATAGAGCACATAAGTCTAATTCCAAAATAAAAAAAAAAACACAAACAAAACCAACAAAAAAAATGCCCAAAACCAAAAAGAACACACTATTTAGAATATTATCCACTCATTTTTAGAATGGTTTTAGAATTTAATACAGTTCAAATTTAATTTTGCTTAACGAAATCCTTATTTTCAGATTTGTAGAGTTCAACAGTGGCAGTTATTCAAATAAACAAGTAAGACCAAAAATAAGAAGAAAAAACTTGTAAATTACATGTATCTATGATTGTCATTCTTCAGGAAAAAGACACATACAGCTGTGTTTGGAAACCATGAATCTTTACACTGGAAAGAGCTCAATAACTGAAATATTTTGAAAGAAAAAAAAAAATGGGGACAATATGTCTGTTATCAGTTCATTTCTAGGCATGTAATTTCATTGTGTTCTGCATGCTCATTTTTTCTCGCAGCTACTGTATGCAGTGGGATATAAATCAGAGGGAATTTTCAAAAACCCAAGTTGCATTTATCTATACATAAAAAAGAAAATACTATTGAGGTGACTGTGTGTGTCGGCACATTGCTTTATTTCCACACCACCTGCTGCAATTAAAAATGAAATCACCAAGCAGCAAGTACAGTAACTTCATCAACCAGCTGATATTATAATTAATGACTATATAGAGTCTCTATTATTGTGTACTTCCAAGGCATCAAGTGGAAAGCTGTCATAGTGCTTTAAATAATGAAAAAGTTTCAGGCCTTGATAAATGGCTCAGTTGGATGCAGTTTAGAAAGTTGAGAGCATATGCTTCTGTCATTAGAAACTAAGGACCCTAGTTACCCTTGCTATAACTCCTCAGATTCATCTGAAACTCTTTGATCCCCTCATGTACTTACACTGTGTTTAAAATGCAAAAGTGTAAAAAAATATGGTGTGCATGAGAAATTCAGTTAGTAGGAAGAAAGATTAAAATAAAGCTGCTGTTCATTAACGTCTTTGTTTCAAGCCTGTCGAAAAAGATAGCATTAGTCTCTATCCACATTTCTTTTGAAATGAGAGTAAGCAGACATTTTTCTTTGATTCCTGTGAGATTTTTCTTTTAAGAAACAATTGAAATCCAATAAAGAAATGCGCTTCAGAGAATTCTTATGAAGATATTTAACTGATTTAATAGAGAAATGACAGCAAGTGTACTTGTTCTTACAGTCACAGTTACACCATGGTTCTGCAATGGTGGGTACAGAATGGGTGTAAAGTGTAAAATACTGAAGCAGAAATTTTGGGTATTATTGGTGAGGCAGATTTAAACAATATGAATGGGCAAACTATTGGTAAATTCATTTCCTGAAGAGTATAGTTTTGTTGTTGAGTATCACAGTTTTTTCTGAAAACTATTAGTTACTTTTTAGCTAGTATTCATTTTTCTTCTTACTGTGAAACTTTCACATAATGTATTTGCCTCTGAGGATATTCCATAGCGAAATGCTTTGCTTGGTAGAGCATGTTACTGATAGAGAAAATTTTGTCTAATCCCTAACTCTGATGGTTGTCATTTTGCTTTCTTTCATGTATCGAAGCTATATGCCAGAACCATTTTCAAACCTTTTATTAAAGAATTGTGTTCCTTCTAAAGTACTGAATTAAGATAATGAAACATATTATGTGAATATATAACCAACAACAGAAATAAAGATTTCTTCCCATCATATGAATGTGTGAGGAAATAAAATAAGCAAATGCTGGTTTTCCCTGTTTCTTTATTTAGAATCTATTATTTAGAATCCACATTTCATGAGCATCCAAATCCACCAATTTCACCAAATGCCTAGGCATTAGGTGAAAGCCTGTAACAGAAGGATCTTTTAGTTGAAGAATTTCTCAGTGGCTAAAATATATGTTCAACAACCTGATGGTAATGAGGAGTGAACTGGAAAGACCTATGAATGTATGGGAACATAAAGTCTACTTGTGCAAGAAATGAACATTGTTTGTCCTCTGCTGTGGGCAGACTATCATGCTGCAATAAGAACAGCGGCAGCCTGTGGTGTCAATGAATCCCTTGGATTCTTTGTGCTTGATAGCTGTCATTGCTTTGTTTTTTTTATTGAGCATAAAAAACAGTTGAGTGACCACTATATAATGTTCACCTCAGAATATTTACAAACTGTGCAAGTGGTTAGACATATGCAAATTAAATGCTGACGCAATGGGTCCATCTCCATTCCTTTCTAAGGTATACTTGCTTGCACGAGATATGAATTTGTGATAAGTGCTGAATATTAACTAGGATATTTGGGCTTTAATATAATGAACTTGTATCACCACAGCATCTTGGCAAATTAGATTAAAACTGAAGGGCACAGAACCTGATCCATCTTTAAATTCATGATGTGTGAAAGTTGCACTTCAGACAAGCGTTAGGCTAATTGCTTCCTTAGCTGGTGACTTTAATAAAGTTACAAACAGAAATATTTATCTTGGTGTGGTAAGTGGCTAGTAGGCAGGGAAGAAAGATAGCAAAGGCATTAATAGATGTAGGATTTTGCATATATTCAAAATATTGCCAGATGATGCTATTGGATGCCTGGGTTTTTCACATGTTTCAGGACTTCTGTGCTCTGGCTAGTAATTAAATTAATTATTTATCCATTGTACACAGTCTTGAATTACTGTATGATTAGCTTGGACACTTAAAAGCATGAAAACACTTGAAAGCAAAATCCAAGCATAGATATTCCATAGCACGTCTTACAGTCTAAATATTGCTCTTAGTCTAATCGAAGCAGCAAGAGTAGTCACAGCAGTTGATGGACTATTTTTCAAATTGATTTCAAAAATGTATTTAAGGGGATGATCTTCTACTCTAGATTACCTATTGATTTTTAATATGAAAAGCTCATTATATAAGCAGTAACTGCATATAAAAACCTAGCAAACCTTTGCATAAATCCTTTAATTGAATTTCCAGAGCCTGTGGTTCTACTTTTTTTTTTTTTTAATTAAATCTATTTCTTTTTTTAAGTGTTACTGTGTAATTTGCATGCTGTGAAGTGGCCTTGTCCCAGATAAAGTACCATTGATCCTTATTAAACCTCACCTCTGGGCTTGCTCAAAACTAACTGGAAAAATTAAAGTGTTCATGCTGCATTGCACTTATTGCTTGTGTGATAGGATTATGGAAAAAAAGAATAACATTAATTTCCAAGAGAGAATTTATAATGCAAGATTTTATTTTTTTTTCAATTTGATAATTAATAGCAAAATCATGTCCTAAATAGAAATTGTATTTCAGGCTGCATACTGCAGTAGTAATTAGGAAAGATAATGTATACCTGATATAAAACCGTGATGTTTTATATGGACACTCCTGTGGTATATTAATTTTTTTAAGTGTTCAAAACGATTATGGATTCAGCCCAACAGCTTAAATAGAGATTTGAAGGGGAACAAAATAAATCTCTAACATGTGCGGTACCTTATATTAATAGGTTTCATTTTATTTCTTTAGTTTATAATGTGAAAAATGGCAGTCTGCAAATATTCATGCTAACAATTTGTATATTAGAATTATCATGAGAAGGAAAAGTATGTAAGTTGCAATGCTATTTTCTATTTTTTTTTAATACCTATCATTTTTTATTTGAAAAGCAATAAAATCTGCTAAAGAAATATTCATAATCAATAAGAATACAAGGTAGGGAATACATTAACAGTGATAAAAATGTTAGCAATATGACTCAAAATGAAAAACACAGCAAGTTATGTATGGTTTAAAGTATAATCAATTTTGAAGTTGTGTATGAGGATATAAATGATAAACATAAGGAGTAATATTTTTAGTAAAAGCTGTTGCAAAAAAAAAACAAACTGTATTTATGGTCTATTCCATTTGTTTTATAGATCATTAATGTAAAAAGCAAACACAGTGTATTCGTCTTCCTTGGCAGTTTAAAATTCCATTAAATGATATTTTTAAATGGAAATTTTGAGCTTATTTTATGTGCTGCTTTCTGCAAACACATGTTGTACTGAAAGTGAACGTAAACTGTGTCTCCAGCAAAAGCTAATACCATAGGAATAATGTTCAGGAGTGTTCCAGATTTGTAGGGGAAGCTAGTGAGTTTTTCCACCTTCATCAAAGAGAACTGCTAAATCTGTTATGTTTAAGAAGAGGTGAATTGCATGTTGTATTGCCTGTGATATATTGCACACAACTAGGTTGGAATTGTCAGTTGTAGCGCAACCTCATTCCACAGTGAAAATATTTGTTTCAGAATGTCTTATCTATAGAGCAATGGGTGCAATTTGATTTTTGCACTTTGCTTGGTTAATACAGAACCAGTTTAAATACTGCCTTCTCAGTGATCTGAACCTAACCAATTTGTGTTTAACTGTATTAGCTACTTAAATGTTTTATGTATTTGCTTTAAAGCTCGTACATGGCTTTTATATAAGCACTGATTATTTAAAAATCAGCCTATTGGTCTCATTTCATGTACCCACTGAGATGGTAAATTAACATTAAATAAGTTGTATTTTACTCTTTTGTTTCAGTACTACTTCTTAAAAGCAAAAGAGTAAAAGAAAATCCCCTTAAACTTGAAAAGTCTTGAATCATAGAATCATAGAATCTATGCAACTTGTGACATTGTGTAGGTATTTATACTGAATCATATGAAATGTATGAACAAACTCCATCAGTAAGACATATTATTATTACGGTGAATTGTTCTCTATGAGGTATCTAAGAAGAAACCCAACTGAGACAAGCATGCTTCTCTGCTTCTCTGGCTGTTTTGCAGTACTGTTACCATTCCTATACAAGAAATTTCATCACAGGGACTGTAGAGAAAGGAGATGAAGAACATGGTTGGTTGATCAGAGGAATGGACTGTGTTGTTTTGTGGCTTGTGGAAGTTGACTCATGGCTTTGAATCTTTGGATTTGAATATGTAAAATACTGTGCTCCTCCCCTATGGCACAGCATTCCTAGGCATGCACTGGAAATATCTTTCTTCACAGGGGCAACTGAGTGGCTCTTAAAAGAATATCTTAACTGCAGCAGTGCTAGCTTAAAAGGTAAAACAGACAATAGATGGGCTCCTGTGGCACAAAATTTCTTGAGAAAGGCTTCCTGATTTCATTCTTTTCAAAAACTCCTTTTTTACTGGCCTTTCTAAAATGGCATGCAGTGTTGCTGAATTAACTCGATTTTTCTAGTGTTATTTCCTGGATTAAAAGGAGGAGGTGGTCAGAGGGAGGAAGTTAATTGGTCCTCTTGCAGCAATACGGGAGTTAGTCAGAAAATCTATGCTGACCTGGAGCCTTATTAATAACTGAGCACGAAGCTAGGCTGGTATCAGATAGTTTACTTATGAGGGAATGGTACACAGCTGAATAAAGGTAGCTGGGAAGATCCATTCCGCAGAAGGGAGTGCAATCGCAGCTGCAGCAGACCTGCTTCTTTCTTCTGCAGTGTTGTGAATTTTGGACTAAGAGGCAGTTATCATGCAGAGTTCCAGAGAGCAGTCTGCTTGCTCCTTTTCTGCTAGGGCAAGATCATCTTCAGCTTTGGGAAATTAATTTCCATCAACAGGCAAGCACACATCCAGTGCAAAGTATTTGCTCCAAATTTGAATGTTTATCATTATTTGTGTTCCTCCTGTATGTCATTGAGCAGCTTTCTTGTGGATTATTTCTCTGAACAGTATTGCAAGTACCATTTTTCTCCTTGGAACTTGTTTCTGTTTACCTTACGTACATCAGAAGTGTTCTGAAATTATGCTTTAGGAAGAAGGTTTTAAAATCCTTTCCTGGTTGTTTGTCGGTGGGTTTGTTGTAGTTTCCTCATTCTCTTTAGTGGAGGAAGTAAGTGACACTGATCAGTGAAAGTGGACAGTAAGATTTATAATGTATTTGTGCTAGATGATTGCCAACAGAACTGGCCTTTCCCAGCGGTGCTGTACACATACTTGGAAAATCAATAGGGATTAGCCTATGACCCCCTTCACATACTTATACTGTGGTCTGCATTGCTTACCAATATTTCATCTGTTTCACTTAAATGCTGTTACTTACTCAATAATGTGTGGCTGTTCTTGCAAGCTACTAATTAATTTTTAAAATGCAGTATCACTTGAAACGGAGATAAAGCACACCTTTCGCATCAGAGCGAGTGCAGCCAGTGGCTTTGCTAGTGAATTTGTACTGGGTACCTTTAATTAAAAATCCTACTTTGAAAGATTAAAGTTATACATTCCGATTAAAAAACGTTCTGAATCAAGTAAAGAGACCTTTTCGTGGTGGTTGCCAACAAGCTAAATTGCCAGTTTTCACGAGGCACCTGCAGTGCTTCCTGTGCCATTTACTGGCCCAACTGGACCTTTTGATATGTACAGTTATACTTAGCACATGCTTATAAGGAACTTATTTTGGTGATGTTTAGACAAACGGCTGTTTATTACTGCACTAGGATTTCTTTTGCACTGGATTTAAAAGCTTCTGAAGTGTGTTATGAGAAAAGCGGTTTACTTTTAGTTGTTTAATTTTTGCCTTGGTCTGTTCGGATTTTGGTTTTGTTTTTAATTTTACTTTAAAAATACTTGGTTTAAAGTTATTTCTTTTTTTTGTCTCATGTAAGTCATGGAAGAAAAATATGTTTATAAATAAATAGACTTCATTTTTACTGAGTCCAGGGAATAGTCTTGACCGTGTGTTCACATTACATAAACCAGGTTTTATTTTAAACACCAAGTTGAAACCCAAAGAGTATTCAGGTATTTTTTTGCTCTGACTATTAAGAAAATATAATTTGTTATACAATGTAAATTTTTTATTTCAATTTCTACTTAACCATACCGTTTGCCAAAATACAAAGGTAGTGGCCTAAAGCAATTATTTTTGGTGAGGCTGTTCTCCCAATAGAAGGATTTAAAAAATTCACAGTTTCTTATGCAAGTGTACCCTATTCCCTGGAGTTACTTATAGTTTCTTATTGATCTAGTAGCTGGTATTTGAATTGGTCGATGTACTCTGTAACTCGTTTAAGATACCCTACCTGAACTATTAGTTTAAATAATATATTCATAAATTGATTAATCATTACAGCAAGAGTTATTAGCTGCATTTTTAGCTGTGCGCTATCCACAAATGATTCCTGGTATAATAATCATGCATACATAAACAGAGATTCATGCTTAAATTGCAGAATGCCTTATAGCAATTATACTGCTAGAAATAGTATGTTTCTACAAGAAGGAATCAACCTTTTTCTGCGTGGGCAGCAAAACTCAGTGTGTTTGTTTAATGTGGATAAAGTAATTGTAAATATTGATGTACTTATAAGCCACGTTATGGGAACGAGGAAAGAAGAAAAGGAAAGGTGTGGCTTTTGTTGGCAGAGGCAGCTAGCTCTTAAGGTTTGATGTGTGTTTGGGTGTGACCAGCTCCTAAGTGAGCTCAGCAAGGCGTGCAGGAAGGCTTTAGCCCACTCGTAGTATGGGAAGGAGTCAGAGGAACTACTTAACCAATAGCTATTTATAAAAATGTAGATAATCGCAAAATAATACACATAAAGGTATGTAGCTGCTTCTTAGTCATTGCAGAAGAGTTTGACTTGCATGCCTTCATTTGATAACGTCTTGCTTTTGAAAAGTCTGTGTTGCTATCAGCATACGTATAGCGTATGCAATTGCTATAACTGGGGGGTAGTTGTGGCAGTTAAGCTTGGAGCTTCAGGTCATTATGGGAAAGAAGGAAAGGCTTTGTATGCTCTTTTACAATTTATATTTTAAAGTATATAATAGGAATGAGCTCCAAAAAGCAGAAGAGCAACCACCGTAATTTTCATAACAAAGATCCCAGCCTGGCTCACACAAGGAGTCAGTGTGAATCTTTCTGGCTACCACAGTGTGCATGAAACACATCCAAAAATTTTTGTATAAAAAAGGAAATGCTCTCCAAAAAAGGCTGGTGCCTGCGGAGGGAACTAGAAAAATCTATTTAACCAAAAGTGTCAGAACTCCCTTTCTTAGTGGCGTTTGGGTTTACTTTACCAAATGGTGCAGAGTCCCAAGAGCTTTAAACAACTTTGATTTTGACTTAATCCTAAATTCTATGAACAAATGTGAACACAGAGTACATACACATGTGCTCTTCCCATCAAATTAATGTTATCAAATTACCAAATTAATGTTCTCTTTTAGTTAATAATCTGAGTGCAGTGGGGAAAATCACGCACCTCACATTTCAGCTTATTTCCCGCATAAACTATTTTCATGAGCCTTGGAATCTTGTGTTTTGCAAATGAATAACTAGAGGAGCTTTTTCATATTTTAGTTTGAAAGCCATTTTGTTTCACCACATGCTTTTTCCACTTCATAAATTCTACTTTAAAATATGTAACAACCTGCTAAATTAATATATACTGTGTTCTTCCTTTAATGGGTAGGGGAACTTGTCTCACAGCAGTGCATTTGTTCAGCTCTGTTTTGAAAAAGCGCTGCCTGCCGTGTGAAGGACATCTGCTCACAAATGAATGATTGTGCTTTTGATTCGGAGCAGCACCTTCACTTTAAATGCTGGCTGCAGATGAAAGGAACAGATTGCTGTGGTACCGCTTTTGTGAGGATTCCTCTACCCAGCATGTGGCTTCATACATTATGGAGAGAAAATCCACTTTATGCTACCACTCCTTACTGCACTTATTTTGCCAACCTTATTCAGAATGTCAGCAAGGATCACTTTTCTACAAAGGAATAAAAGGCCAGTTAGGAAGATTAAGCAGATACATTATTTACAGTGTTTAATTATCATTGTACAGGTTTATTAAACTTCACGGTTACCTGGAAACCTAAGCAGGTGTTCGAAAAAAGTCCAATAAAGTTAAATAAAAAATGGTTTGTGTAAAATGAAATCTTTTTATGTGTGCCGCGTTAATATAAATGTCCAGGGTTTTTTGGTTACGTGCCAAGCTTGACTTGCATTTAATGTTGTGATTATTTTTTTCATAATCCATTCCTAGCTCAAGTCTTATTATGACAGGAGATCCCACAGAATTCTCTGCTGGGTTGAGCAGCAGCCCGTTACACTACTGAGTGATCCAGATGATAAACAGATGTACAAGGTATGCTTGGTAAATCTCAAAAGATTCCTTTTTTCTGGTATTAAGGACTGCTGAATTCTGTAGCAAAACCCCCCACTGTAGCACCACCATACGTTTTGGAATTTTCTTTAATGTTTGTATTGATTAAATAATTTACTTTGCTTCTTTTCACATAAATTGACATACTTGGTCTCTATTTAATCATAGAAGTGAGATTTTTATTTTTATTAATTTCATTTTATTTTTTTTTAATTTAGCAGTAGAAGTGTTGTCCTTTAGGAACAGCTTCCACATCTCTGTACGCTATTCACTAATATAAACTAATGAGCTCCATTAAAGGTCTGCCCACATAGTTGCAAAAAACCACCTATTAATCTGTCATCTTTGCATACTCTGAGAAAATTAAGACCACCAAGCAACCATGAATTTGAAAATGAAAAAGGCAGTACCAATCCTATTATATTGTAAGGATGACTGCCAGATAGGTAGGAAGTCACTGGTGTTACTAAAGAGATGCAGACAAGTTCCACTGGTTTAGTTCAGTAAAATAGCCCAGAAGCACATCAGGATGAGCATGAGCTGAAATCCTGGCTCTTTTGAGGTCAAAGGAGTTCTTATAGTTTTCCTGGTGTATAGTTACCTGTTTTAACAGGAAACTGGTGAGCAACTAAATGCAGAAGTAGTTGAACTAGATAGCAATAGTGGCCTGGATTAATTCTGGGTGATTACTTTACGTGGAAACCAGAAAGGACTGTTCAAATTTATCTGGTAGAATAATTCTGAGTTTAACCCACAATGTGATAAATGAATTGTAAAAATTAATATCCATTATTCCTATTGTTTTGATTAAATTTGATTTATGCCAAACTAGTAGATTCCTTATTCCTGAGCCTAACTCTAATAATATTCTAATAATAAGATTTTGTTGAAAATATTCATGTCTTTTTGTCTGAAATCTGCTTAAGGAATATTTTGTGTTATTGATTAAAACATCCTAAATATAGCATTGTATAAAAAAAACAAACAAAAAAAAAACAAACAAAAAAAAAATCTGAGATTTAGGTTTTTTTTTTCTTTTAAGACTTTGTTTTTTATAATATAAATAACCATAGTATCACAAGTATATTGATCTTTGATCACTTCTTGTAAGTCATCCTCTTGTTTGGAATATGAAGGAACGGAAGAGGCAGCCAGGAAGCAGATTTATTTCAGTGTATCTTTTAGGGGTTGGATGAGTTTTGGTGGTTTTGGGTTTTTTTGGTCATCAAACCACTTTTTATATAATATGACTGATTTCACTATGACCAGCTCTGAAAAAGGATGCATGTCAACTTCACTAGTGTAGTTGAGCTAGCTGCTTCTTTATAGCTGCTCAAGATATCTCAGATATAATTAGTAAGCTAGCTGCTAATAGGGGTGGCATATTGTTGTTGAGAATAAAGAGTTTGTCATACTTGGGGCTATAGTTAGTTGGTGCTAATTTTTGTATTCCACTGGGTAAGCTGTGACAAAGACCTGTCATTTTCCAAATAAGCCATTCTTTTACGAGAACATCTGTTGAAAGAGGCAATTTAAAATCTCCTTAAAAACCAGGGCATAATTAACACTACAGGGATACAAATACTATCTTTCTGGAAGCTATTTCTATTTCGCTTTATCTTGATGTTCAGTAACCTTTTCCAGTTGTTTTGTTGTTAGGATTTTTTTTTCCCTTTTTTGTCACCATTCTGCATTTAGCATGCCATTCTATGTTCACAATAAGCATCCGAACTGAACTAATAAAAATACTAACTATAGCCCACTGATGGTAACTGAAAAAGAGAGCAAGTCCTCCAGCAGGGTGGTGATACAACAGGTTAAAGATGAAGGGCATTTGCATTCGTGGAAACCTCTTTGTATCTCAATATTGAACCATTATCTTTTTAAACGCTGTTTTATGTTGAAGTTATTAAAATTTAATTGAAAGAATCAGAAGTTTCTACAAAGCAAATTGAAGTAAATAGAGTGATGTCTGCCATCTATGAAATAAAAACCTGGTTATAAGTTTTGGATTTGACCACCTGCTGTAGCAGCAGATAACTCTAAATTGCTTAATGTTATTAACACTTCAGCAGTTTTCCTGTAGAAGAAAACAACAATCGCCTGCCTTTTTATTTGGTTATAATATGGAAAACAGGTGTGAAATTCAGCCCTCACTGAAGCCGATAAAATACTAGCCAATAAAATATCAGGCTTTGAGTGATAATCCTTAATTTTGGCATTTAGCTACTTCTATCCCTTCCTTGATTGTAGGAAATACAGTGAGATTCTTGAAGCAGAATAAGGGTCCTTATTAATGTTCTTGCTCAATAAAAATGGTAAAAGTACTGCTGGATTACGCCAAGGAAATAATATATCCACAGTTTGGGTCTGAACATGTTTCAGAAATGAAATATAACTCATGAGTCATTTATGCCTGTTTTAACATTTCTGTGTGTCAGGCTGTTTTTACTAAGTGTTCTTTTGGGACTTCACTGTCTTTACTGATTATTAAAATTTAACTTTTTCTTACATGATTTGAAACTGTCTGACCGCATGGCTCAAGGAAACCAGTGCCTCTTAGGATACAGCAATGAAAATGGTGGAGTCTCAAATCTTGTATATTTAATTGAAGTGGCTATTTTACAGAGAAGAAGTATTCCCACACTGGAATTCCAGTTCCTTATTTCTTTCTGGAAAATTGCATATTTATTCTTTATAGAGCTCAGGCATAAAAGCTGTCTGTTGCACTAATGTGGAAGATGTTTTCTTATTACACTGTCTCCATGCAAATAACAAATTAATGCAGCTTGTAGAGGAATCTAATCGCTGTAATTCAACATTCAGGGGAGCAAAAAATGATCATGCTTGTCTTAACTCTTCCAAGAATGACACCAGATTTTAGTTTTTTAATGTATCACCTATTTAGCTCATTAGTTTTAATACACAGGTTTTAAAGTCTTTCCTTCAGCATTATCTTCAGAACAAGATGTTAAGCTCCCCAAGTCTGCAATCTCATATCAAGATATGGTTATGGCCTTGCAGTTATCCTTCTATTTTATGCCCAGTTTTGTCTTTATGCATCAATCTTCTATTGTATTTTGTCTTTGAGAGATTTAATTTATGCAGTGGGTCATTACAGCTTTCATTTGCCCATACAGAGGGACCCTGGGGGTAAGAATGCATTAAAACCAACTGCTCCTGTGCCCCCCAGCCCAAACCTTTCTGGTGATTAGAAGTCTTAGCTATGCTGCTGAACACCCTAATTTAAAAAACAAAATAATGTGTTAGTTTACTGAACTTTTCTTTCTTACCAAGGTCAGAAATCAGCTACTTCTGAAGAGGTCTTAAACTACTGTCAACCCTTACCTGCACTGAAATTGGCTTCCTCTCCTTTTACACCTTCAAAATGATTTTAGAAATTGCCTTGAACTGCACTCTCTCACTGCATTCATTCTTTGGCATTTCTGTTGCTTTTGAGCCTACTAAAAACTCCTTGCTTGTTTTTTGCAATATTTTATGTAATGGCTCTCTTGTTTCACCCTGCTGTCCCTTTATGCGCTTCTAGATTCCAAAATGATTTAGGGTTAGAGAAGTTACAGTGATCTGTTGGCTCTGAGAACACTGCAATTGCCCTTCTGCAGTGGTTTTCATTACTTTTGCCTGTTCTATCTTGAAACCCATTCAAAAATGTAAGATATGAAAGAGAAAAAAGCTTTTTCACTGAAGCACCTAGTGCAAAAAGATGCAACTGTTTAATTGAACGTCTTTTGAATGGTTTTTATCAAGAAGTAGAAAATGATCTGAAGGTCAGCGTGTTTTCAAATTTGGATCTCTTTCAAATCCTCCCTTGAATTAAAAGAAAAATGTAAGTCTCATACTTCTTCACCTTCTCTTATACCCAGACCATTTCCATTCCTTCATCAGAAGGAAATCTTCCTCTGCAGGACAGACTGTTGCCTTATCCACCATGCCAACACTCATTACGCATGACAAGAAACGTGCAACTGGACTGAAGTGAAAGGTGCATTTGCTGTGTGTTGTCTTGATTTTTATTTTTAATCCGCAATAGCCTGTTTTCCTGCCCCCTTTAGATACTGACTGTTCAGCAAAGGAGGAGGTTTAGTCATTCATGTTAATTTGTCTTTTCTGGGATAAGAACGTGGGCTCATGTGACCTACTCCTACCCTTGTGGCTATGTGACAAATGGAGTAAAATCAGCCTGTGAGGTCAGTGAGCTCCTTTTCCTTCACTGGTGGGTGGCTTTGTACATTGTTTGTATGCACACTGGGTGGCACGAGTATTTAGTTACTCATTTTGTCTTTCAGAGTTATGCTGGGTTTTAATGTTCATTCTGAGCTTTCTCTGTATCTTCATTTGCAATATGTAGTCTTTTCAGTTTCTGGAGTAGTTCATTGGACATCTTGAAGAAACACTTGTGCTGTACATAATTTCTATTATTTACTATGCTTTCTACCTCTTGTTTGATGAGGAGCTCATAAAAGGATTCTCTACTGTTCTTTCAAATGCTATGTGTCCCTGGACGACTATGAGGGAGGCGCTGCCCATTCCTTTGCCTGACTTAAGCAGACAAAACTAGGAGAGAAATGGTGCTGATGAAATATTTTCATTTTCCACCCTTTCCTATTTGGCACATAGCTGTTTTGGCTAGGCTAATTCTGTCCCTCTCCTTTTCTAAAATGCTTTGATCTCCATAGATTACTCTCATTGAGACCCCTTTTTCTTTTGCTGCATTGTGTGTGTTCTTGGACTTGCCAATGTGATCTGCATGCTACATTGAAAAGGGTAAGATAGTTTTCCTGTTATTTCTGCTGTACATTGTAGATAGGGAAGGATTTCAGCTGGCAATACTTACTACTTAGGATATACATCTTAGTCAAAACTTCCTCAGAACCAGAACTCTATGGAAGATCGATACATGAGTAGAAATGTACATGATCTAGCTGGGCAGAAACCATGGATTAAGTGGGACTAATCAGGGAGTAACTCCACAAGAGGAGTACTTTAGTGGCAAAGGAGTGTGATCTTGTTAGTCTTAACATGATTAACACTTAGCAGAATCATGGATGTACAGCTCCTCCAATGCTGTAATAATTATTTGAGAAAGCTTGCTCCCAAAATCTAGAAAGTAATGGTTCTTTGGAAATGCTAAGTGAAATAATTAATTTTGTTTTTTTCAAATATGTATCTTCTCCAAAGTGTTGTGATTGCCACTTTCACTGAAGAAAAAAAACAAACCAACCAGCCAAAACCTAAAAGACAAACTCACTTAAAATTCATGAAGTTGATTGTTAAAACTTGATTAGTTGTTGGATTGCTTCAAATAAAATTCTGAAAAACTTGAGAAAACACAGTGTTTGAAGCTGGGCTGTTACTGTCTTTAACAGATTAAACAGGTGATGTGCTTTATGACAGAGCAGTTTATTAAATGAGTGTTCTGTGGAAGGAAAGCCAGAAAGAGCAGAAATGTTATCTTGAAGTTACTTGTTGGTGTTTTGTAATCTTTTTTTTCAGAGCATTTTTTCCTTTTCATAATGTTACATAGAATTTACAGTGCTTCTTCAATTTCCCTTCATTATCCTGAGGAGCCATATATTCCAGCTGTGTTGCATTTAGTTTATTTTGGGCCTGAAATGCTAAAGTTACTACTGGGTTAGTCAGCAGGGGAAGCTGACCCACAGCTAGTTAATGGCTTACCTTGAGTCACCAGAATTTCCCAGTGCACAAAACTATGTATTAGCAATGCACTCTGTTCAATGTAATACATGTACGTGTATTCCCATTATATGACAGCCTAATGTATGCTGGAAGGACCCAAAATAAACTGCTTCAAAAAAGATAGTTTTTTTCAGCACGGCACCTTAAAATGAGTGTAAACTTAAATCCTTCCTTCCTCATGAAGGAGCCTGAAGTTAAAACAGGAATCACTAAATGATTTGTAACGTGTATTTCAATATCCTGACATTCATTAAAGTTTCAGTGCTGATCTATGAAAAAATACAGTTTATTAGTAATAAAAGCATTCACACCTCCCATCTTCAAAGCACAGCACAAATATTAACTTGGCTTCATTATGTTGTATATATGGGCATGTAAAATGATGTATGGGTGAATTATCTGTCATGCACCAATTCTGAAAGGTGTTTGAGCTCTTTATGCCTCAGGGAGTGGCTTAAACAACATATTGTTCTTGGCTACTGATAACTACAGTCACTCTCATATGGGAATACATCTCTTCATGTGGAACTCTGTCTAAAAGCCTGAATCAGATAACTTTAATAGCAGTAGTGCCCCATTTCAGGAAATTCCCGATGTGATATTAGATTCCATTTCGCTGGCATATTTATACTGAAATAAAACTAATTGAAAGAATATGTTATCCAAACCATGTTTGCATTTGAAACCTATTAGTTCAGTTATTGAAGGAGTGAATATCCCAAGAGGGTTTAAACCATCCTGAGCATCTTTGTTTGTTCTTTGTGGGTCAAGCTAATGCTTCATTTAAGAAACTGCAGGACACTCCTGGTGAATACCTGCTTGACACACAGATTCACAGTCTAGTTTTAAGCCATTAGGCCTGTTTATTCTAATATGTTATCAGCAGAAAAATGCTTAATAGAGATTTCATAGAATTTCAGACATCTGTTTTTCAGACTTAACCTAAAAAAATCGGTTCAGAAGGGGCACCATGTATTTAAAATGCAATAATTAACACATTGATTATTTTTTATAGAAACATAGAATCCCAAACTGGTTTGGGCTGGAAGAGACCTTAAAGCTCATCCAGTTCCAACCCCCTGCCACAGACAGGGACACCTTCCACTAGATCAGGTTGCTCCAAGCCCCGTCCAACCTGGCCTTGAACACTGCCAGGGATGGGGCAGCCACAGCTTCTCTGGGCACCCTGTGCCAGCGCCTCAGCACCCTCGCATAAGGAACCTTTTTCATAATGTTTAATCTAAATCAGCCTTTTTTGTATATTTTTTGTGTATTTTTTCTGTGTATAACTTCTCTGTAGGAAGCTGGCAGCCAACTTTGACTTTTGCTCATATGTTTATTGTCAGGCTGTATGAACAAAGTGAATATTTCAGCCTTTCTATCAACCACCAAGAGAGGAATGAGGAGTGAACTCCACACATCCTTCACATGTTCAATAATAAAGACTAAATTGCTTTGGTGAGAATGCAATTATAGGAATATACATATAGGAATATATAGGAATAGGTACGTCCCCCCCAGTTATATCTGCGCACACATGCTATGGGTCATATATGCAAAGGGATGTAATTTCGCCCACGTTGTGCGCGATATGGCGGTGCCCGGTGTCAGAGCGGGCAGCGGGTCTGGTCCTCCCCCCACTGGTGCCGGCCGCCAGGGGGCAGTGCGGCTCCCGCCTGGCGCCGCTCTGTAGCGTGACCCGGGAGCTTTGTTTCACCTCCATCCCGCTGGTAGGTAGAGCTGTAGGTACCGAGCAGAATCCTTACCTTGAACTGGTCAGTGAATGGCGTAGCGGGTGCTGCAAGGTGTTAGATGATCTGAGTTATGGATAGGTGACTGTTTGCTGACAACACTTTCAAGGTTTGAGCTAAGTGCGCGATCTCTGGTGTTTAAGGAAAACCTCTTCAATACTTGCAGGAATGCAACATTCTAGATCTTTCACAGTGAAACACACAAGCAAACAAAAAACAAACAAAAAAACCCACAAACAAAAAAAAAAACAAAAAAAGCAAACAAACAAACAAAAAAAAAAAGAAAAAACACCACACCAACCAACACCTCCCCACCCCCCAAAGAAAAAAAGAAAAAAAGAAAAAAACAAAAAAAACCAACCATAACTGAACAAATCTGGTTTGGGAAGCAAAAAGAAAATAGTGCTTCATGCGGCGCCTTTAAAATGAGATTCTCAAAGACCTCTGTTAACACTTGACAAGCTTCTCATTGATGCAGGCAGTAGTACTGTGCCCGGTGAGGGATGTGCCTGCTGTGGGTGGGGTGTCCCCAGGTTTCTGAATCTTGCCTTTGCTGCTCTCGGTGCCAGCCTCTCCCTTTCTCACATGGGAGATTGTGCCACAGTTAGAAGTGATACACACTTAACTTAAATAGCAGTACTTGGCTGATTAGGCAGCCTGTTTTAAAACCATTCGAGAACTCTGAAAATGAGTAATATTGTGGGAAAATTTTCACTGCAATTTGTAAATGTTTTGATCAATATTTATGTGGAATTTATTTTGTTGTTGTTGTTGTCTTCAATATTGTGCTTTATACTCAACAGCAAAGAACATAACTGAGTTTTAGTGGTGAAACATCTGCAGTGAAACCTAATTCTTATTTTATTATTGCCTGGTGGAATACCACCAGCTTTTATGCAGTGATATAGTTGTCAGTCTGCAATTGGTTTCAGTTAGAACCTGAATTTCGTATATGAACAATGGACACAGAGAATACTACTTTGATTGAATAAATGGGGTCTGGGAGACTGAAGTATCGTGTGGTCCTGTAATTTGTAAAATTCCCTCATATTACAAGTCTTCATTTTTCAGCTTTGTGCATTTTGTGTTGGGGTTCCAGCATAACCAATAATCCAGACGCCTGGATATCCCCTGTAAATCAGCTTGTTTGCTGCTGACATCTCCTACCTGGCAGTTTAGGATATACCAAATCACACCTGAATAACGCATCCTACAGTTTTTAATTACTGAGACTTTTTCAGCTGTCAGAATCTTTCACGTTTCCTGTGCACTTTCATGCTTCCTGTAGTAGTGTGCAATATTGTGGAATAATGTTGTATTTTCTTTTTTCTTCTATATTTTTAATATTTACCCTCTTGTTGCACCTATCTTATATTATAAGCTTCAAATTTGTGATCAGTCTGCAGTGACCTTATCTTCATTTCCTTCTCCCTACATCTCTCCTAGCCATTTACAGCAAACCACCCTCATATTGGCATGGTAACCTCTCTAAATGTCTCTTTTACAAATCTTTCATTCTCCTAAACACTTCCTAGTGAGGAAAATTGGCTTGCAAGCAACCTTGCCCTTACTGTGCTTAGTAAGACACTGCATCTATTCATACTGCTTCTGAATATCTTTACTATAAAAGCTCCAAATTGTATATTACAGAAATTGCAAATCATTGGTTCATCTGCAGTTTAGATCTTTAAGTGCCAAGATATGTAGCCCTTATATAATTGTGCTAAAGAATCCTGAGGAGCAGAAACTGAAACAGATGTAAAGACATTCCCTGATTCGGTAGCTTGTCACTGATGCAGTTTGAACTCGGTTGCTGCAGGAACTACCTCAGATATTTATAAATGTTAGATAAGAACAACACCAAATTAAATTTGAAAGAGAGGAAACTAAATGTTGCTTATCTAGGACTTGGCATCTTGTACAAGATTGTTACAAAAGTGAATTTTGCATCAAACAGATGTTTATTTTAATCCAGGAGTTTCTTTAGTAGAGATGTCCACCATTTGGAACAAAACCACTCCAAAGTGATTATGCCACCTTATTGCTTAGATATCCCCATATATTTCTTGTTATTCTAGTTGAGTACTACATTCAGACAGAGGTTGCCAATAAAGTTTATTGTAGGAGCTAAGTGTCAATATCTGTAGTACCCCCCACCTAGGGTGCTTGTAATTAAAATGCCACAGATAGTCTGGGAGAAGCATGAAAATTTGATGGCGAATTGATTTCAGGTTCATCTTGAAATTTGTCCTCAGCTGGACTCAATACTGCTGGCAGACATTGGATGGCTTTTGTCAAAAGGGTTTGCTGGGATGAGACAGAGATGCCTTGATCTGAATATTAAATACAGTGCTCTGCTTATGACAGTTTGCTTACCGCCAACTTGTTCCTTTTTCATATACATTTTATTCTGTGGGGAATGTTGTGGGGGACATCGCTCTATTTTACTTAAGAAAATATGTTGCTTGCAAGTATTTTGGCACACTAAAGGCCAGACTTACAATATTAGCTTCAAATCTAAGCATACAGCTTTGGAACTTCTGAATTCCGTAGATAATCCAAAGATTAAGCTGAGCTGCACAGAGAAAGGAAGTCTGATAAGGTAATAGGTAAGATTTGTGTCAGTAATGGGGTTGGAGGTTGGAAATCCCATATACAGTAATCTTTATCTAAGAGAAATGCCTTTTTTTTTTTTTTTTGTCTCTCAAATAGTTTCATTTAGAGAGACAGTACTTGGAGCAAATATAAAATAACTTTTCTGCTGTCAAATTAGAATCTTATCATAAGTCCAGTAAAGACTTTGAATTTCACAGATTTGTTAGCAGTAACCTTCTGCTTTAGAAGGTATTTGAAACAATCTCATGATTAGAACTGTTTATTTTAAAGTATTTTACAAAATCTGAACAGTAGTCGAAGTCCACAAAATAAAAAGTGTTACTTGTTTGACATGTGTGCTGTGCTTCAGGAACACAACTTTGTTTTGTTAACGTTATTTCAGAAGTAATTCTGATTTTTTTTAAAAAAATAACCCCAAAACCAACAATTTTGGCTGTTGTAGAGGCCCCATTATTAACTTAAAGCTTTTGCTTAGATTTTCATTCTTCAAAGCCATACCAGCCAACACTTGAGGATGCATGTGAGTTCAAGTGCTGCCCAAGTGCAGCCGGAAAAGGAGGGTGCTTAAAGAAGGTTATGCTCCAGAGCCACTGGGATAAACCAGCTGCATGGGCATGGCAGATTACATGTAGCTCTATGGTGCTGAACTTCCGAAGGTATTTTCATCTCTGGTACACCTATATAGGTGCAAACACAGCAGTGACAGTAATACAGACGTGACCATAAGTTTGGGTTTTGTTTTTCCTTAATGCCCCGATAATGATACTCTCAGCTGAAGTGATAAGAAGATAAGAGTGGGAGAAACAGTGGGAAAGAAGTGAGAGGAGGAATATAGTAGAATAAGAACAGAATAAGGGTGGCTTCTGAGGACTGTTCATCTTCCAGCTGTGGAAGAAGTAAGTTAAGGCTTATCATGACCTCCTGGCTAAGTCATCCTTATTTGAATTGGCATAGCACTTACTTCAGTAATTTTTTTGTAATTTTCTGGCCTTTTCTTTCACCTCTTTATCGTGCCAGAATGTGGACGAATACTCAAGTGGTATAAAATGTTTTTATAACTTAAACACTGATCCCATTTCAATATTTCTCTGAATCTAAATAATGCAACCTTTTGCAAAAGTCAAAAAAAGTGATTTTGGACTTAGCTAGAGGTCTTTTGGTACTACTCCTATTGGAAATGCACTAATGTCATTATGAGGAAAGTTAGACCTTGATACTATATAGGTTTAGCATTTTAGTTAATTTTGATTTTTGAAATACCTGTACTGTTCACTCTAATCATTCAGTTCTCCATTCTTCCTCTTCTCCTTCTCCTCCCTGCAATATTTAAAAATAAAATAATAATCAACTGTTGCACTGGAAGGAGACTCTCTTAGGTGCCTGAGTTCCAGACTGAAGTATCTGATCTCATTTCAAATGGTCAATTTATTTCCTCCTTTCCTGACACTGGTGAAATTGTGTTTTTATTTCCAGCTATGATAGATTTGTTCGCTTGGTAAATATTATATGGTACAGGAGTCTTTATTTTTTCATATAATCTTTGTTTACAAAGTCAATACAATCGCTTGGAAAATATGTAGCAAACACCGCAGTATATTAGAATCTTGTGTATTGTGTTTGCTGTAGGTACAAATTCAATACAGCAACTCTCCAACAATTGACATGTCAAGTAATATATCAACTGTTGGTATATTACTTTTTGCTCATCCTATTACTACTTATCAAAACCAGCTCGCCACCTCTTCTCATTAAGAAGTATTGCTTCAGGATGCTGAGCAGACTCCAGTCTTGCTGGTGTCAAGTGCAGATTCCCAGAAACTTTAGCAAAGGTAGCATCCTTGTAACAGAACTGGATCCCAATTTATTATCATGAAAATCACCCAGAGACAACACTGAAATTTTAATGAACAAAATTATTCTTTAAATATTCTTGGAGGAAAATTGATTTAAATGAATAGTAAAGGATTCCCATACAAAAACCATTTCCAGCATAGAATAAATGTAAGTGAAAGTTACAGATTTGTAAATAACTTTGCTGTTAACTTCTGCCTATATACTTTTTCTGCATATGTGTTCTTGGCCTTTTCTCTGAATCATGAATTATCTTGTGCACCATGTAAACTAGAAGAAAAAGGCGTTGTAAATTGGAGTAATACCAGGTGACCTTCATTATGTTCCTGACCCAGGCTTTCACCTGTTTGAGTGACCATGTAGAAAAGAATTTGTATTTTAGCTTCTCAGTTTTACTTATGTATGACTGGAAAGCAACTCAGTTACACTTTTATATTTTGTATAGTTTTTTTGATTCATAGCTGAAAAGTATTGTGTCCTTAATGGTACTATTAAATACAAAATTTTAACTGTAATATTTGTCACTGTATTCACCACTTAGACAGTGATACTAAGTTTTTTTCAAGGCACAAAGTTTTGCCAGGTGAACTAATATAAACACTGTGTTGAAAACAGTTTTGCGTTGGGTTTTTTTTTTTTCTGTTTTGTTTTTTGACTGATGACAGGACTGTTTTATGCCTTCTTATACTCAAAGAGTTGCAAAACGCAAGTGCCAAGAGATGACATTTGTTCTTGAGCTTGGATGCAGGCCATATTTCATCTTGTCCAGTGTTACAGCACTGAATTCACTCTATCACAGAAGGACGATACTAATATGACATATTTATTACAGGTAAAAATACCCCTATTTTTGTAAATGCCATTGTCCTCCTATCTTCTTCAGAACAGACAGGAGAAGTGGTCTGGCACTTCTCCACCAGACTTGATTAGTGTCCATAGATTGATGGAATTTGACATTTTGAGTACTGAGTAGGTTTTCTTGCCATCAGACGCAGTTGAACAGTATTTCTTTGATGTCACAGTTTCTAGAAGGTGGTTTCTATTATTGGTGGCTTTATTGTGTTAAAATTATTTTCCTGGTTGTTCCAGGTTAGACACTTCCACCACCACCAAAGACCAGGATTTTGCAATATTTACTTGTTTAGAAGTTGTTGAGGATAACTACTTTTTCCAAGTCAGTCAAAAGTGTTTACATCAAAGCTTAGAAAGAAAGAAGATGATATAATATTATATATAAGGGTATTTGGGTTCTTTTTTCAAGCTGTCACTTCTTTCTACAGCCCTTAACAGAGATTACAAACAAGAAATACAAACTAATGGATTAACTCTCCAGTTGTATTAATTAAATAGCATACATAAAATATAAAGTGGTTTTAAAAAACCCTAGGAATTACTTTATTCCCCAAAGTGAAAGAGATGTGTGTATGTGAGTGTATGGGGACTACTGTGTGTCTTAATGCTAGGATTAATGCTAAAATGGACTTTATGAATTAATCATGGAATTTAATTTACCAGAATTATTTTTTTGGCATTGAGCCCCTGTAATTAGCATCTTAAACACAAGTGGGTTTGGTGATCTTTATGACAGTCAAAGCTAAACCTTCTGCCATTAATTTCTTGAGAATTGTTTAATAGGCAAGGACTAATTTTGCAACTAGATTTGAAAATGAAATGGGTTCACTTAGTGTGATGGGCGATAACAGCCTCCTTGTTTGTAAGTTGGTCTCATTTCTGTAACCTTGTTGGGTTTAACATTCACATGGAAAGCTCTGGAGAGAAATAAGGGCAAAAAGGAGGAAAGGGTTTGTTTTTCGTTTTCTTCCTGGTGTTCTATATTCTAGTGGGATATAACTTTGATTCAAAAACAGTCGTATCAAGTTAATCATCAGCTGACTTTTCTGCTTAGAAGCCAAGGGTCAGGTATGTTCCAAACTACATGTGTGAACTTGGGTATCAGTCGGCCTCCTAAAGCTAGGTTTGAAGCAGGAAATGAAGCTACCAGTCAACAGAGTATTTTGCTGATCAGGTTGATCTCTTCATCAACTCTTTAATTAAAATTATTTTAAAGACCAAAACATTAATTTAAAAAAAATGGTGCATGAACATTTGTGTCTTCTTAGATTTTGTTTACCCTTGAATATCTAGCCAAAGACAGAAATAATTCAGTTATATATATTACTACTGCCTAACTTGGACGAAGGCAGCATTTTTTTTTGTCCTTTGGAATTTGCCAGCTGTGCGCTGTTGGCTGCCAAGACGTAGAAACTGTTACTCCAGTGGCAACTAACAGCAAGTAGGTATTTTCCCTTCCCCTTATAGAAAATGAAAGGATGACAGGTTTATCCAAGTGAGAAATCTTGGTTTTCCATTCATTTCCCTGGGGTAAATAGTACTTTGTATTATACAGGTGCTCCTGGCTGGCCAGCAGTTGTGGGTCAAAATCTTCACCTTGCCACTCTTGATTTGCCTAGAAAGGAAAACAACTCACTGGAATACCTGACATGGTGGAAAGCATTAGCCGCTGCTGAGGGGGGCATAAGTGGGATGTTAGCACAGTATCTCAAAAAGGAATAAAGGACCGGAGTTTGTAATTCTGACTGGAATATATTGCTTCCTCTGTGTTCTTTCCACTGAGATCCTGAAGTGTGTCCCCCTTACAAGCTTAGAGAGCTGTACCTGAATCACTCCCCTGACTATGAGTACTAGCGTTTGTGCAGTAGAGAAATGCTGTGGATGCCTAAATGGCACAGAGGCCTTGAGTGCTCAGCGATCCTTTTAACATTGCTTTGCTCTGTTGCTGCTTCTCTTTATTGAGCTAAGCTGTGTTTATTGTCAGCTGTTTGGAGGGTACTGACATTGCAGAATAATATGCTTTTCCTCTCTCTACCTGACTTTCCTCCTCCTTCAGCTAATTTTCCTTTTATTGTAGTAATTAGAAAAGGGCTTTGATCACAAATTCAGTCTTGCTCAGAGTTCAAAACCAGAATAACTTGAGCTTGGATCTTGGGGATTAGTGTGCATCCCTCAGATATAAATGGTAAACAGCATTTCTTTACCCCACCTCACACAAGTGTGTGAGAGCTCTGACTTGCAAGCCCTTACTCTGAGACTGCAGTGATTTCATTAGCCAAAAGTGTAATTACATTATGAAAAAAAACCAGCAGTGTCTGATTTCATGACCTTCTCTGTTTCCTCCCTAGTGTGCCATAATCTAGATAAGTCTAGATTTAGTTTTGAGTTTATTTATATATTTAAAAATAATGTGATCTCTTGCAGCCGTGAACTGGGTATGATGAAGAAAATTAATCAAGATAACTCATGAGTTTAACATTTGTGCTGCTTGTAAATAGAATCCTTTATTTTTTCATTTTATTATTTCTTAGGTATTATGTTTGTCACAATTCTTGTAAGGAGAAGTAGCAAGAACAATAGATGGGAAAAGAATTATACATTTCATTCTTTTGAGAGAGAATTGATTAGCTGTAGTTAATTGGTGTTTTCTAAGTTGTAACTACACTACCCTGTGGGGCTGCACACCAGGCTGTCACCAATGACTGTCAGGCTCCATGTGATATTTCTGGTGTATAATGCAGACAGTATATATGTAGTATATTACAGATACTTTCTCCTTCCCTTTAACAGTTTTAGAATGTTCTATTCCTTTTCAGTAGGATGACATTTTACAGTGAAATACATAAATACTTAACTTTTTTTTGGCCAAATCCTTACATATTCTAAGTAACATCAAATAAATGGTATTTTAAATACCATTTTCCTAGTTTCTATTGGAAGTGTATAGTCTTAGGATTTACATAAGCATCCAAGAGGCGTCCAAAGTATTTGTGTGTGAGTTAGCGTTTGGATATCAATCTGGCGTAATGACTATACTTCTTGAAAATGTCTAAACAGCAGGTTTTTTTTCATACCAAATTTAGCTTAGCTTTTGAAAAGTGCACATCATCTATGATTGATACCAAAGTCTGTGGGAATTATTCCTAATTGCAAAATACTCAGTAACTGTTCTTGAAAGCTGCAAAATACATAATGGGTCACTATTAGACAAATTCTAACATCATTATCATATAGAACAGCTCTCCTGACCCAGTGCTGCTGTCTGAAATTGAAATTCTGTCTCATATGATTTTTGTTGGTAAATGGATCTGTCTGTAGTATGCATATGATTGGTGAAGGACAATCTTAGATTGCCTTATTCAAAAAATACGTAGGTAAATGTAAAATTTTCAATATTCTAGTTCATACTCATCTTGTGAAAAAGAAAATCCTGTCTGTTTGCATTCTAGAGAATCAGAAATCAGAGACAAGATAGTGCCAGGGCTTCCTATTAATTATTAATGAAAAGTACTGTGCAAATGCCAAAGCAAAAAAAGTTGTAATGTCTTTGTCCCTAACCTGCAGCCAAACTGCCTTTGATTGTGATTGCCTGCCACTTACACACAAGGTTGATTGGGCCAGTACTTGGTTTGGAGACCTCCCATGAAGACCTGAACATCTATTTGTTGTTGCTGAAGTGATTTTATCCAGACATAATGCTAGGTGCTGAATAAACCTATACATGTATAGAACCAGGATTTTGGCTTCCTGCATTGGTTATTACTCGTCTGTTTTTGAGAGCAGGGTTATCTGCTCTGTATTCTAACCAAGATCTTTTTTTGGTTTATTGAATGTCACCTGTCAGTTTTTTCACTAAATTTTCGGCAGGAGTAGATAATCTTGATTTCAAAGGCCAGAGTTCGTTGTTACTGAAACCTTTTAAGCATCTATTTCCTTCTGCTCATTATAGACTACCACATTTGAGATAACAACTGGCTTGAAAAAGTGAGTTCTGGGCTGCAGTCTGACAGGTCGAAGCACTCCATTCAGGACAGGCTTTATGCTTGTTTGATGAAAAACAGGACCATTCTTGGTAGATAGTAATTTTTAGTTGACCTCACATGATGAGAAAATACAGATACTTCATGACCTATTTGTTTTTCAAAACCGAATTCATAAAACACAGATTCTTATATACCTGCTATAGTTCCCAGGATTCATTTATCCATTAAAAACATTCTTTGTTTCATCTCCAAAGCAGTGCATTGACATGCAAGTGTGAACTTAAGTGTGTGCACCAATGCTATGACTGCACCATTGTAATGAAGATGAAATGACTGTAATGATGACCTTTCTGTGCCTTTGTCTATACCATGCCCTTCTCTTTAACTGAACACCTTTCAAATGAACATGTTCCGAACTCTTGAACTGTTCATTCTGTTCACTGAGCTTATTGCTCAATCTGCAGTTTATCATTATGTGTCTCCAAAGACTTTGTGTTTCCTTATATTTGACATCTAGATGGAATTTTTCATAGCCCTTTACTAGTCATAAATTGGATTGTTAGGGGATTAAGTTAATCTTGTTTCTTTATAGTAGCTTGGATTTTTAAAGCCCTAATTTAGAGGGGTTTCTTTGTTTGTTACTCTCCAATCTGCAAGAATGGAAAAAATGTTTACACCGTTATATTCTGTATGCTGAAGTTATTTATATCTCCTCATTTTGAAGTGAATCGTACCTAAGAGGTGCGCTTAAAAAGTTGTTTTGTCATGTTTTTCCGGTATTACTATTTCTTTGTTTCTGTCTAAATAGCTGCTGCTGAAAATGACCCAAAGCAGTGCATCATCAGATAAACAGCGTGTCAGTGAGCAGACTGTAGAAGAATGTGTATTTTTCTTGTTCCACTGGGAAGGGAAATAGGAAAAAATGACTTACCACTTGCAGAAAATTGTTAGGGTGTGTTAGTCATATCTTTGCTTTTGCTTGCTTTATTAGGAGGTACTCCTAACAATGTAGGTACTTTTTATTAATCAATTAATAGCTAGTGTTAAAAGTGAAAGGAGGGAGACAAAACCCCACACATTTGTAAGAGTGCTTTGGAGCTTTTATTATCTAGCAGTAATGTAGCAGGTAATTTTTTATTTAATTATTCTAGAGAGATTTTTCAAGGAAATTAAAAATTATGTGCTATGAATTCAAAACATTGAAAATAATCCTAAGAACTGTCAGGCTGGTCTGTATTAAGATAGTGGTGTCAAAATCCTCAATATACCATGATGAGTAAATATGTAGAAAGCATTATACTTGAGTCATAGTTTAAGGCTAAAAATTACTTAAATATAATGCCTGTATTTAAGCAGTGCACATTTATTTCTTTAACAAATAAACATTTTTAGCCTTCTTTCTCTGAAAGGTTCAGAATTGTCAGACTGGTTATAGAAGATGAGAAATCTAGAGGAGTTCCTTGACCTTTTTTATGATCTCCCTATCCCTAAACTCCATCAATGACTTGAACTCTGTCACTGAGAATGGCAAGATGTAATTCTTCATGCAAATGTCATAAAACCTCGCGTTCTACTCTAGACATCTCAAATTTTTATTTTTCATTCAACTGTAGTTCATGTCAGCTAGTGTCATACATAAAGTGCGAGGCTCTCTAAAGCTCTTAGGTTTATCTAACTCCATCTGTAGTGAAAACTTTGAAAAAAACTCATGATATTGTATGATCATTCTGCTTATTTCTTCTGGTTTATTCTGTTTATTGATTGATTGATTGACTGCTTCAATGCCAGCCAGACCACCCTGAAAGCTATTAAATATAATTTGTTAAACTTCACATCATGAAGAAAGATTATAATTTTCATAACATATTTGTGTAGATGGACATGTGCCTAATTATTAGAAATAATAGCAAGGCATAGGATTGCTTTAGAAAATCAGTACTGGCAGTAGTGTAAGGAGGACATGAGGCAGAGAACAAATGAAGGCTGACTAGGTGAGGATAAGTAAGTGTCCCATGTATATTAGAAGCCCTTTCAGCCTTTGTTCTAGGCCAGTACTTTCAACGAGGAAAGGTGTGGGAGGAAGCCTATGGAACATTGTACTTTGTCTCCCTGCCTATTTGATGCTCTGTTAAGGTAGAGAAAGATATTAGTTGCTGATATGTTAGATACTTCATTTTTAAATGATCATAAATTTTTGCCAGCACTTAATCACAGTAGGTTTACAGTGCAGAGGAAAAGTGAATATGCCAAACTGGTAGAACATTATGGAATAGGAGATATTGCTGTACAAAGAAGGACTGAAACTGGTAGGATTGCTTCTCCGTGAAACAGCTGATAGTTTGGTGCATTAGGTTGTTTTTCCAGACAATGATGGGAGGACTATAATTTATATTTTTTCATCTGTATTTCCATCCCTATTCAGATTTAAAACTGTTAAAAGGGAGAAAAAAGCTCAGCGGATCTATCTGCTTGTGAAAATTATAGCCGTGTATGAGTCCAAGTGTATATAAATTCATAAATAAATTAAACATTGGTAATAAAAATAAAGCAAATAATGGAAGATATTTATTAAGACTTCTTTTTGAAAAATAGCTGAATATTGTTTCCAGAGGTAATCATTTTCAGAGAAAATACTGTTTATTTCATAGTAGATCACTGACTGGTAGAATTCGTATGAGGAGTCTTATCCATCTCTATTTTTGCTTGTTCACAATGAGGGCAAATGGTATGCTTATTTTGGATATATAAACTTGTTAATTCTTACTGCACTTTTCCATCAACCCAGCTGTTGATAGCATTTTATGACAGTATTTCTCAACATTTAGGTTTAGAAGACTCTTATGTTTCAGTTCTAAATACTGTAGAGGCTGCTCATATTACTAATATGAAACTAATTGGCATCAAGGCAGCATTCACTGTTTCCAAAGCAGTTTACCACTGTGACATTAATTTACAGTACTGAGCACTGTGGAAACTTTCATCAAACTAGAAAGTTAGTTTTGATTTGTTACAGCACACAGTGGGTGTTCATAGCATATGTTTTTATTTAATCCTTCAAAGAGTTTTCAGGAAATAGCAGCTAGCATGTGATGAAATAATATCAAAAGACATTACTAACATTTTAACATTATATGGATCATTATACTTCATACATTTTGGAATTATGCTACATTATATTTATGGTTTCACTTTGTTCTTGCAAGCCGCATTCTGCTTGGTCTTATGAAATAACACATGGCTGGAACGGAGTGCAGTGGAACTAATAAGAGTCTTGTCTTAACTTGCAAAAGATTAAGCAACTCCCTCAAAAGATGTGCTGGTTTTAGAGCAAAAGCAGAGTTGGAAGAACTTGGAAAGAAAATGAAGAAATGTCTCTCCTTTAGTCAGGAATGCATCAGTACTGCCATGCACATTCCACCTTGTAGCAAAGAATTGAATGGAGTTGCTCCTTGGTATTTTGTGATTTCATTTGTGGCTACTCATTAAAATATGATATGTCTTCTTAATGTCTTGTAAAGAAGGAAAGAAATACAGCAGTAACTACCAATGTGACAACTACATGGAAACTCTCTTCAGATTCCCTTGTAGAAGGTTCAGCATTAGTACTGGGAAAAGGCTATGAGTAAAAAGTACAAACATGATTTTTTTAAAGGATCCTACTGCAACACCCTTTGGTAGTGCCACCCATGGTCTTTGATGGGCTTGCCCTCAAAACTCTGCTGAGGAGAGAATTACTGTGTCTGCTATGGGAAGTGTAGTAATGATTTATTCCATGTATTTTTGGAAATTTGACCAAGGTGTCTTAGTTAAGGGCTTTGTCTTCCTCTATGGTTATTTAAGTCTCTATAAGACAATTCAGTATATCTGTATTTCACATACCTCAGTTCAGTGGGGTGAATATGACCCGCTTTTTAGACAGTACATTACCAGATTAGGGAATCTGATTTCTTGGCTCCCTCCCTTGACCACTCATCATTCCTCATCTTCCTCGTTGCTGGGGACAGCTGTTGACATACTTGGTTTCTTGGTTTCGATGTTAAATAAAAAAAGGTCATTACATACATGGAGTTCTTTCCTCCAAAACAAGAATCTCAAACATCTAATGCAGCTTCTGTGGTTTGGTTGGTTTGTTATTTTTTTAAATCAAGTACCTATCTCATATATTACTGACCTGGCTTGGATAAATGGCTAGGTTCATCTGCATATTCAGTATAAATACCCACAGACTTTTTTAACAGCTCAGTGAACAAAGGCAAACTTTCCTTTGAGCAATATATGGACAACTAGCACTCCGGAAAATGAACCTCTCTACAACACTACTGGGAGACTGTGTGTCCGTAGTTGTTACAGGTATAAGAAGCTCTTAGAGCTCAGGTGGCAGTAGACTGAAAATTACTTGAAGGTAATCTGTGAAATAGATTGTATTTTAGTGTTTAATGCCTTACATACACTGAGATGCTTGAAGTGTGTTTTGGATCATATAATCTCTATTACTTTTACGCAGGTTGTGACACTGATTTGGTAACAAGATGGGAAACAGGTCAAATGCATGTACTGCTTCCTTTCAAGCTGTTGTTTTGATTTGAAAAAGCAAGGTAATTTTTTGCAGGAAAAAAAAAAAAAAAGGATGAATTGGCAGCTGGAGAGTCTGAAGATTCCTTGTACTTAAAACCAAAACTTGAGCAGAAAAAACAACTGAGAAAAAGGTGGAGAGCAGGGAGAAAAGAAAGGCCAATTTGGATAGGAGTAGCTAGCTGAAATTCTATGGTCTGAGTTAAGCAGCAGGTCAGATTAGATGGTCACAAAGAGTCCCTTTTGGCTTCAACAGCTATAATTTTTGAAGCATAGTGCAGACTTCCCAGCACTGCAATTTCATTGTGACCTGGAGGGGTGAAAGGGTAAAGCCTCCATACCTATTGCCTCTCCAACAGCATGAGCCTGCCTGGATTCTGTGATGTGAAAAGCTGCTGGGTAGGAGCTGGACTGAGACCATAACTCATTTCACAGTAGCACAATTACATCTGCTGTATGATAATGGTTGCTGGCCACTCGCACTGTATTCAGGCTAATAACAAGGAGAAGGAGGTCTCTATCCCAGGGCTGGTTCCATGAGCTGTTTCCTCAATGATGATGATGAAATAATGTATTCAGGCAAACCTTTCAGGATATGAATTCTCCTTACAGTGGTCTCTATTGTGTTTCCAGTTACCAAAAAACTCATATTGCTACAGGCGTATTCTTTTCGCCTCTGTTGTTTCTTTGCATTTTCGTGGCCATGCTGGAAATCAGTACATTAGCTTAGTCCTGTGCCATTACTTGTTTCCAGAACAGATCCACAGTTTCGCCTCTGCATATCCTGCCGATCATTCTATCGTGTTCTCTGGTTTGCTGTTTACATCCATGCTTAAACAGTTTGGACAGAAATACTTTTGCAAGAGAAAGGTTTTGTTCTTTTAAGCATATCACTCCCTTATGTGAAATGGTATGTAGCAATAGGAGTATATCTTGACAGGCTAAAATATTAACTTGCTGGAAGCTGTAGGAGTGATGTCTTTAATGCCATCCAAAAGTGGATGCTGTTCCAAAAGAGAAATCCTTCACTTGAATGTTGAGCAGTTTTCTGCCACTTTGTGACATTGAAGTTGGGAAAAATAAGCTGAAGTTAGAACTCAGGACCCCATTAACAGGCTTTTTGATGTGTTTAAGCAATGATGAATCTGATGTCTTGACCTTGTACTGAGAATAGCAAATGAAGGGAAAGATTAAAGACGTTGATCAGGAGAAAGTGTTTGATTGGTTCTAGGTTTGTAGCCCTTTCTGCATGTCTTTAAAAACCTCAGTGTGTTGCTTGGGCATTGGCTTGGTTTGTCTTTCATGGAACATGATGAGGTTTGGGTTTCTACTGATGATCTGGCAGTTTGGTTTATTATGTATTTTTTTCAACCAAATTGTTTTGTGTAATAACTATAATGTTAATGGAACTAAATGTTATGGTTGAGTTAAGATTTGTCAGTTTGAAAATAAACGTCTTGGCTTCATTTCGACATTTGCCTTTCAGCATCAGTCCGTTAACTTGTCACACACTATAATTTCATTAAAACTATCATTTAATTGTAAGTTAATGTACAGCTATCTTTTATAGAAGAGCTTTACATACTGCCTGAATAATTTCAATACAAATTTTCAACTGATACGATTGAAATAATATGAAACACTAAAAGCCTTCCAAGCCCCTGTTTATGCGTTCAGTAGTGAGAAGATGCAACAACCACATTACTGCACCACTATAACACAGAGACAGTTTTTCACATTATAAAAGAAGGAAAGAATAGCTATTTAGGTGTATATATATATATATATATACAGATTTGTCTGTATGTCTTGTACCTGCAGCATTGAAATGTACTTCATATGTAATTCAGAGAAGTTTCCATTATTAAAAGAAGGACAATGTGAATAGTATAAGCTCTATAGAACTGAAAAAAGAATTAAAATCTACATGCTAATAGCTTTAGTGCTAGTCACAAATAGACTTGAACTTCACATATGAGATATATAAAATTTGTTTCAAAATAAATTCTGGTTAACATTCAACCTGATTGAATCTTCGGAAGCTGTGTTAATGTATTTGTTCAACTCACATGCACTCAAAAGCTTTTAAACAGAATATAACTTTTTTTTTTTTATTATTCATGATAACGTAATTCCTGCCTTTAATCTCTTCAGAGTTTCACATTAAGTCATGATATGCAGTTCAGGGGAATTTGGACCATCCATTAATCACAGTGTCTATACTTTTGTATGTCTACTTTTGTCCATCTCTTAAATCAGTCATTTTGGGGCAGCAGACATCTGGGGATAGTTCAAGGTGTTTGACTGAACAGGCCTTACTTATTAAACTTGTTTTCTGCTACAGTATGTATGGATTTATGTAATGTGTGGCATGCTGAAACAAAAGTGATAGAAATATTAGCATAATCATTAAATATGAGCCTCTTAGTGTTTCCACTGGAAACGTAGGTATGGATAAATACACTGACTGATGACATATGTTTAGTAGAATAATTAGCTAAAAACACCTGGCTCATACAAAAAGAAACATGAGACACAGTGATGTAGTTGAAAATTCTCTTGTAATTAAAAAATTTCTATCAATCTAAAAAATTTCTACAAATCTGCATACACCAAAGGACTGAATTAAGGTTTCATAAAAAAGTCTAAATTTTGTAATTTTCTAGGGTTTAAGAGGTTTATTTGTTTATTTATTTTTTATTTTAATAGTCAGTGGATGGTAGGAAGATGGAGGGAAGGGTTGAGGACTCTACAGAATTATTAATAAGTGTTGGATTCTTTCCTTTGGAGTGCTGACACTGTCTTTTGAAAGGAACTAATTATTTTTACCTGTAATAATGGGTTGCTTTTTTCTCAACAAGCCACCAAAAAGTGATTACTGACGTATTTAAATTAATATTTAAAATATTTGTGAAGTTCGGACAATGTGGAAACTGAACTGTGTATTCTATCCAGGTTTTGATATAAGGCAATGTTCCCTATCCCTTTTTACTGCTTTTTCACCTAGAAGTCTGATTTCTTTTTCCGGGACCCACTCTGACTTTCCCTCTTTTGTCCTATCTTGTCTCAGCCCTCTCTTTCTGTCTTTCCCATCCCAAGTTATTTTTCAGCTTCAGTCTTTTACACTTTTTGTTCCACCCTTCCATAACATTTTTTGTTCTGTTTTTCTTTTGCTCTACCTCTTTCTTGGCTTAGCCACACCTCTAATTTCCTGCATTCAATATGAGAATAGTGGGAGAGAGCTTCTTGTTTTCCCACACCGACTGTGCAGTCAGTTTAGCAAACTGCAGCTTAGAAGTAGCTAGATGTTCTGTTCCTGCAGTGCTGGACTGGATTTGGTGACTTATGAGGTCCCTCTTTGCTTTAGGGGCTTGGAGGCTTCCCAGAAAACACTTGTAAGAATTTTTGAAACTTCTGAAAATAATGTATTTTTCCCTCATTGGCCTTTTGGAAAATATGAAAGCACATTTGCTGAGCTTTCCCACATAAGTTGTGCCCCACATGGACATCTGTAATAGGAAACTTCAGTGAGAACAATTAGAACTTGCTGAAGTTGGGAGCAACAGCCCTAAAGCCTTGAAACGGGAAGTGTCGGGCATCATGAAAAGAAACTATGTCACCATCATCACCATAAGTAACAACCTTTAATTTAAGAGATAGATAAAAATTATGCTATTGAGTCTTGAGTCCTTGAAATCCATTTATGGCTGTTCTGGGTTGCCAACTGTGAAAACATTTGTGTATGTGCCATGTTATTTTTCTGAGAGAATAGTTTGAGCTAAATATATATTTCTAAAAGCTGAAGAGAAATAATCAGTTTTCAGTTCTGTGTGCAGGCTTGTAACTAAAACAAGATGTGGTATTTTAGCAGTCAGGTTTCTAATTGAATAAAGTTTTAATGTTTGGGCTCAGTATACGCTATTGAGAACAAAAAAATAAAAAAATTACAGAAAGTACAAGCATCTATTATACTCTGGTCTTTTATGCACTGAAACAGACCTAATGGCTGAATTGCTGTGTTCTTCCTGACTTTAAAAGAAAAATGTGCTTTATACAGTGATTTTCATGGAAGCAGATGAGGCTATAGAGACACAATGGGTATGACTATGAAAGAGACTAAGGCCCCTATTTATTGTGGTAACAAAGCTGTATGTAAATTTGGCGTTTCATTAAAGCAGAATTAGTTTAACCCTAGATATACAAAGGTTGCTGTTTTCTACTATTTAGACAATCAACTTCCTAGTGTAAATTGTGTTATGATTTATACGAATCTACCTACTCTCATAAAGGTTCCCCTAGAGAGTATATATCTACCATTGTGTCTCAATCATGATAAGGACTTTTAAAGTAGTTGTAAATACATTTGTATATTTATATTTTGACAAAGTTTATTATTGCATAAATTCACATCAAATAGGGACTAGTAGTCAAATAAGGAAATTAGTTTTTATACCTTTAATATTAACCACAAAAGCAACTGCTAGGGCCTTATACCCCAGGCACATAGTATATACAACATAGTTACACAGTATACCTGCTAACAATGGGTAACAAACATGATTTATAATGGCAGCACATGCAAATTAGTATTCGGGTTTATATTCATTAGACACACATGTGGCTGTATGTTTTCAGTATGTAAATACACGCATGTGCTGCAGATATAGTATTTGTGTTTAGTTGTTTTGAAATGTTGGTTTCAGGGTCGCAAGTTCATCTCAAATTTGCATGTGATGGCAACATTTATTTTGCTTTAGTAACTGCCGCTCTTAAACACGTAAATTGGACAAATGTGTGTGAATAATCCCTTTTATTTGGATGTGAGCCCATGTCTACATCTTTAACTTATCCATAGATTTTCAGACGGTGGTATATTTCTGTAACACTTTGAAAGATGTAAAATACTATATCATATTGCTGCCTATTGCAACACCAATTATAGGCTGACTTCAACTGCTTATTTGGGTCATTCTTTGAAGGACACTGCACTTACACTATATCAGTGAACTTAAGGAAATATTCTTGCTTCCTAGTTAACTTCTTCTCCTAGTTAGTGCTTGTTTGCAGGCAGTTTAGTACAGTCATCATCAAACTTTACTTGCCCAAACTGTATAATCTTTCCAAAAGCATGCATGTTTGTACTGAGGCCAACTGTCAGTGAATCAGCAATGAGGGATGTCTTCTCATGGGAGATCAGGGTAAATGCCTGTAAGAAACTAAATTATATTAAAGAGAAGGGAAGATTTTGGTAAGCAAAGATTTCTTTTTGTGTTTAAATATGTATTGTATTAATCTCAGCCGTAAAAGGAACATCTTTCATTTTTCAATTTAGTTGCAATGTATTGGGCAATCTACTGTGAAAACTGTTGCTATTGGATTTAAAATACCCATCCTTTTTGGATAACCTGGAGTTAGCTAAAGGGTAAATTTACAGATACTCTCTGTGACCTTGGTCAAGTAACTGTTCCCATAATAGAAGTATGGTAGTATTTACTTAAGCTCTTTCTAAGTGTTGTTAAGAACAATTCAAACCTGCTTAATGAACTTCAGGTCCTACATTTATCTTAAATGTTATAAAAGGTTCATAAAGAGGCCAGAAAGTTCCAAGAGAGTTTAGGACATAGAAAACCAGATAAATATGATCTGTTTCTTCACTAAGACATTTGGAACACTCCTTTTTGTTTGAGATCTTGTGGAACTTACCTAACTGGTTGTTTTTGAAAGGTTGCTACTTTGTCAGTATCAGCTATCTAAATAAACTTACGTACTCCACATTCATGTTTTTCACATTTAAAGACATTAGGTAGGTTGAAGTCTCCCACGAGAACAAGGGTAAGCAAACATGAAGCTTCTCCCAGTTGTTTGAAGAACAGTTCATCTGTGGCTTCATCCTGGCTAGGTGGTCTATAACAGACTCCTACCAGTATATCTGCTTGGTTGGCCTTCCCCCTCATCTTCACCCACATTCAGCCTTCTCAGTTGCAACACTGAGTTCAAGGCAGCCAATGCACTCCCTGACATACAGCGCAACTCCACCACCTCTTTTTCCCTGCCTATCCCTTCTAAAGAGCTTGTAGCACTCCAGTTATACAGATCATTGCCTCACATTCCTGCAGTGACAATTATGTCATAATTTCCCTGCTTCACAATGCCTTCCAGCTCTTCCTGCTTGTTGTCCATGCTGCAAGCATTGGCATAAATGCATTTAAATTGACCTGTGGATCTGGACTCTAACAGTGGCATGCTGCCTCATGGCTCATGTCTAGCAATCCTGGTGTTATGCCTTTCCCCCTTCATACCTAGTTTAAAGCCTGCTCTGTGAGCCCTGCTAACTCCTGAGTTAGAATCCTTCTCCCCCTTTGGGATAGGTGTATCCCATCTGCTGCCAGCAGGCTTGGTGCTGTGTAAACCAGCCTGTGGCCAAAACCCCCAAAATTTGATGCTGACACCAGTCACGGAGCCAGGAATTTATTAGTGATATTAATTAATTAAAATGAGACATTAGAGATATTAAAAAAGAGAAGAAACATTTGAAGGTGTTTTTATAATGTTTTCTGATAGCATTATAATGAAACCAAATGTAGAAGTATCATAGTATTATAGATTTTTATTGCTAAGAAAAGTCAAGAGAAAGAAATATGACATCGTTATTATTGACTAAATGCATAGTAAAGAAGTAAACGATGTTTTCTGAGGGGATCCATTATGGTAAACTTTCTTCTTTCTAAAGCAAACATATGAATATATGACAACATGTTACTGAAACATGAAAAAGATGGTGACAGAAAGCAATTTTAAATAATGCCAATAATACTTCTTTACATTGCATTATATGAGATAGTGTTTAATTTTATTTTACTTTTCCAGTTATTTACAGCAGGATATTTGTTGTCTCAAAATAGTTTGTGAAGTACAGAAAGCTGTGATGGTAAAAAATAAAAAACCAAACTAACAAAGTTCAGTAGCATAACTCCATGAGCCAGAGGTCCAGCCAAACCATGGCTATTAATCATCACCGTCCATTATTTACGGAAGATTCATTCATTGTTCCATAAAGGTATCTAGAGGGTCAATTAGAGACAACAGACAGGATTTTTCAAAGACACAAGAGGGTCAATTAGGCCCTTCTTGTAATTTTCTGCTTTAACAGCAAATGCCAGCCTATCCTGCAACAGATACGGCAGAGTTTAGAATTAAATAGTGTGGATTTTTTTCATGCTGTTACTTTGCAGCCAGTATGAATTGGAGTATTGTCAGTCCTTGATCGAAACAAAAGGAAAAAATTATAACTACAATTGATGAGAAGCAGAGGTTTGGATTTTACAGTTAGAGCACTGCAAATGCCCAGGAATTGTCTGTGATAAAACAGTCTGTACTTTCTGCAGAAGTGAATCATTTGTCTGAAGGTAGCATCAGATGCAAATAATATTGCTAAATACCACCATTAAAAAATTGCAAGCATTTGATGCAGAATACAGTTTGTAACTATTTTTGCATCAACTACTTGATAAAACTCAAAATAAAAAATAAGTATGAGATCTCAATATAAATAAGCAGTTGCAGTGGCATTCATCAATGCATTGACAGTTCTTTTAGGACAGTAAGTAGGAAAAAACACTAAAATATAAGTACACGTTTCAATAAGCAGACATATATACATGTACACACACCTCAAAACTCTTCCAAAGTAGCAGCAAATTTTACTAAAATAACTAGCTTATTCTTTAGCTGAGAGCAGAATTTTTTCAATTGATTTAAGGCCACCAGTGAACCTGTGCATCAGATGTACGGTAGCTCTACTGCAGTTATTTTTCTTTCAGTGAGTTTGCCTTTCCATGAGAAATGGTTGTTAGTGGTTGGCGTGCTCTGCTGTATAGATCTGAAAATACTGAGCTATTTTTCTCCTCTAAACTTTCATTCAATTACATTGCCACTGTTTTAATTTAAATGTTGCTTGAGTCTCTTTTACGTGAAAGCAGCCTCTACAAATGTGGTGTATTAGTCTTGTACAGATTTTTATCTTTACAGATGGGGTTTTTTTGGAATGTCTGAATATTTGATGGTCTTCTGTGAGAGTAAATCTCATCGTGTTCTACATCAGTTTGATCCTCACCGTCCTTTGAAGCCCCCTATTCTCTGTAGGGTTTCAGCAGAGTTTTCTAACTAATGACTTAGGACCAAATTCTGCCCTTAGATGCAGGCGTGTAATTCTCACTGATTCCAGAGGGACTTCTATGAGCATATCAGAGAACACAATTTTGTTCTTAGTGCGTGAAATTATAGCAGAAACGGACAATAGGATCTCATGCACATTCATCTCTGTGACCTCAAGCATACAGTAACATGATACTAATCCACCTGCATTTCTCTTTGCTCAGTTTGTGCTGTTTCTTGTAGATCACCCCAATTCTTCAGCTGTAACTTGAGTCTATGTTTTTTTATATTAGTCAGTGGTCGGAAGTTTGCTATAGTGGTGCTTCAGTGAAATTAGTGACATAACACAGATGTTTCTTTAAGTAGCATTAGTAAAAAAGACGCTTGCAGAAGATGTTTTTTCTTTTGCTGGGAAGTCATGGTACTCGAGCAGTCTTGATTGTATTCTGTAGGGAATTAGTTTGCAAAGACAGATATGTGAGCACCTGTCTGTGAAGTGGTTTAATACATATACACAGAGAAGAGAGGTGGACTTGCATCACGCTTTGTCTCTGTAACAGTATGATGCGATGAAACATTCAGCCTACATGTGAACAGAACAGATATCTCCTCCTTGTATCAGTCAATCTCGAGATCTGCTGTCAGATGTTGCTTTCAGCCTTGTCCTTTTCAGATTCTTTATAATGGAAGAAATCAGTTAATAATTTTTAAAATGTTGTGTTTTTTTTTCCTGCTTCTTATTTTTTAACCAAACTCTTCCATATTAAAGATTTGTAATTATTTTACTATTCCATTTTCAGGAATAGAACTAGTATTGCTCTGCAAAAAAAAAAAAAAAAAAAAAAAAAAAGAAAAAAATTGGAGCTAACTCAGTTAGCTTTAATGGACTATCTTTTACACATGTTGATTACTGAAATAAAGTGTTAAAGCTTAGACTGGCACCAAATTTCCTTATCATCCACTGCTTGTCCTCAGACCACTTTTTGCATTTCCATTGTGGCAATTTGTCTCATTGCTAAAACTTTACACTTGAGGTTTTGTATTTCTTGAACTGATTGCTTGTTAAGCCTTTGCTTATTTGTTTTAGATTCGTGCTGTATTGACTGCTTACCCCTTCTATCACAGTCCTCAGCAATATATTTATCTTTTAGGACAATGTTATGGAAGACTAAACGTTTCTGACCCAGATATTTAGGTACATTGTGTTTGCTTCTGGACAACTCTATCCAATAGACCTGAGTCTTTTGTGCTTTGAGTAACACTGTTCTTCACTGAACTCAGACTGGTTCAAATGTATCTGAGGAGTCTTAGACATCCTCAGCATGCACAGAATTGGTTGTCTTTAGTGTATGCCATAATTTTAATTTAGTAACTTTTATTTTGTGGCATACTGCCACCCATGTCCTAGATGTCAGGCATCAGGCTTAGTTAAACCTTTCAGATTTTGATTCCATTTCAGTTTTTTAAGGGAGCTGTGTGTGGTAGAAAATTGCCTATCATTAGTATCTCCCACAGCAATTATAGTGTCCACTTTAGTTTTGGATTCTGCTCAAGACAGAACAGAATCTGTGTTGCAGCTCATGCAGCAGTCCTCATATAATGAATTACATTGTTTATAAAAATCCCTGTTTTGAAGTTGTCTACTAAGTCTTTAGAAAGCTAATCACTTATCCAGATTTTTCTGGAACTATTTGCAAATCACATGATTGTCTGGGGAAATCTAATTTGTAATTTTTAACGTATAATTTATACATCACTTTGCCAAAGCTTTCTTTAAAATCTGTTTTCTGATATGAATTGGAATGATTGGTGATATTAATTTTGCTTTTTTAACCTGAAACTGCAGTTGAACACATAATCTGCAGTGATTTATGTTTACATAATGTTCCATTTTCCTATTTATGTAATATCTACAGACAGATAGTCATTTTCTCAAGCTGGTTCATTAATTATATTTATTAGATGGATGTCCTTTGTTATTGTTTGGTAACTTATATATTGATCTCTATTATGTGAAATTCTCAGTCTTTGCTGTTCACTAACAGTTGTACAGAAAAGCCACATGATCATCTGAGTTCAAACATAAATAAAAACATAAACATGCAAACTGTCATCAAGGAACCCTGGGATATCACTACTCATGTTCACTGTTACATGTTTTATAACTTACATATGACTGTGATGTCCCCTCCCTAGTGTCTTGCTGTCTTGCTTGTAAAGATCGTTATTATTTACCAAGTTTAAATAAAAATAAAAAACTAAAACGTCAGCGTGTAGTGATGTTAAAGTAGGTGGATTGGTACAGGAAGATATCTAGCAGCTCATAGTGAGTATGTAGTGGAAGAAGTATTGAAAAGGTCCAAGAACCAAATCACAGACAAGAATGGAAATGACAGCTGCTTTGCGCAAGTGCCACTTAACAATGAGAAACGCTTTTGTTTTCATCTTAGTCTGAATTAATTTGGGTGAATTGTTCACAGGTCATATTTTCAAATAGAAAAAAGTACGTCTGTATAAACTTAAGGCGAGCTGGAAACAGAAGCTGTTTCCTGTTTGGACTGTTTGTAAAACGAAGACAGTTATGTTTATTTGGATTTCTGCAGTGCTCTGAGTTTCACGAAGGAGAGTACCTTGAATAAAAGGAAAGATTTGTCATTCATTAGAGTAGTTTCAAATGAAAATAAGGAAGGAGCACAGACAGGCCTCGCTCCTGGTTTGTTGCTGACATTTATAGTTGCATTCAGCGCTGCTGTTTATTTTCCAATTCAGTGACATACTTAGCTCTAAAAGAGAGGTAATGCAAAGTATGACTGTGTTCTGTACCTACACTACCGCAAGTAAAACCCTGAATGCATAATCAAGAAAAAGCAGTAAACTTACTTTCCTTTGTTGAAATTAGTTTGTCTCTCCCAAGGTTCTTCACATTATGCATCATATCTGCTGGGAAGTGTTGGGCCTCTGTGCAGGCATGTTTTGGCTGCCTGTGATTTGTTCGTATTTCTTACAGTGTTGCTGTTCCAGGTATTTTATTAGCTTGCTTTGAAAAGGTAGCGTAGCAAAACTGTTCCATCAGAGCTAAAACCATGCAGATAAAAAAGAGGATGCAGGAGTGTCACTCAACTGTTTAGCCTGCTAGAGAGCCGTGTTTTTAAGTCCTGCATTAAACCTTTGTATCCACTGAAGTACCCTTCACCAACTGTCTGCGCATTGCTAAAATCCTTCACAAACACTTTTTTATGGTTAGATTGAGACACTTTTACTTGAGCTGAGAAGTACCATATGCTTCAGCTAACCTCTCTAAAGCAGTTGCTGGTGGGACTACTTTTGTAGATGCTCGCCAATGTGAGCAGAGGTTACACAATCTCACCCATGGTGAATAATAATGTCAAAGAGCCATTAGCAGTGCGGAGTGACAAAGTGTGGAGAGATCCATCAGCTCATCCTGTGTTTAATGAAACAGAAATGAACATCGTATTGCCCTTGTTTTCTGTCAGATTTTCCAGGTCTCCGTGAGGCTTATTAATCTTAGGGTGTAATGGAAAATGTGTTGCTATGTTACATACTACACCAGCCTTTGCGCTTGAAGAATTGAAAGCATTATTAGTCTTTGTCTTATTTACATACTGTACTTCAATGTGTGCTACCATCGCTGCACTTAGAGCACAGTGGAGAGTGCAGTTATAAAATGTTTGTGGATTTCTGAAGTGTGTACTAATGCATGCAACCAGATGGCTGTATGGTAAGTCATCTTAACCTGAAGTAATGATCAGAAACCCTCTTTTGAGAAACACTGACAACCCTTGGATATTGTTACAGACCTTGGAATTCACTGTTATGAAAAGTTCAAATAGGAAGACTTGATTGATGACCACATTTTCATGCACACCAGAATGAATGTGTCCATGTTTCTAGAAAAGAACATTCAGGCTTTTATAAAAAAGAGGTAGAAAATGAATGGATAAATGGTATGATTGTCAGATACTGATTTCAGTAGGCATATAATAAACTTTCTCTACCACATTTCTTTTCTAAATTTAAGGGCTGGTTTCAAATATGCTCTGGCAAAACCAATGTTGTATTTACACATGAGATCTAGTTATTGTCATTCTTTATTAGCTAGGAAAAAAAAAAAGGAAAGCTGTTATTCCTGTTAGGAAAAATCCTAGCTTCCGGGGACAGATGAATAATCCAAGTTGGACTGTATGATGGCAATGTCATCTAGTAGCTGTTGTTGCAGTGAGGTTCTTGTGCTTCATTTTCAGCATGTATGGGCATTAAAATTATCAGGATCTTTGTACAGATTCACCTTCCCTGGAGATGAGAAAGCATTGCAGAATGATTCTTATGATAGTGAGAAGATATATTACATCTCTGAATATTACTTTATATTTTAATAATATCTTTTTTATTTCTATATAATTAATAGCAGTGACATTACAGCTTATCTGACTCATGCAGCTTTGGAAATTTTTAGCATTTAACAGAAATATTGTGTGTTTATTAGCAGCAGTGGAAATACTTGCCTATGGTACATTCATTGTATAAGCAATGATTTTTCTCTTTATTTGCCTTTTATTTGGCAGCAGACTTTATCAGCAAGGTATGCATTGATGCAAGTTTCAGAAAGAATCATCTGCATGGAGATATTGTTGTAGTGCTTCTCAAATGTTACTGAAGTCATTTAGGTTTGGTTGGAGCCTGCTCAAGGCTTCCCAACAGTGCACATGCAGCGTTCCCCTCTTTTGCTGTAGGCAAAGACCAGTACAGAGAAGGACTGGGACTTGATATGCTTACAGAGTACTGGGCTTGCTTGCTCCTGCTGATCCTGGATTGGGATGGGAGAGGAGCTGTTGGTAACAACAGAGATGTACTGGGATTTCCACCAAGTCTCCCTGCCCAGTCTGTCCACCGTCGCATCACCAAGTTCCTCTATCTCACGTGTCTTCGAGCAATGTCAGTAGTAATAGCGATTGGCTTTCAAGTGCCACAGTTTGGTGGCAGAACCAAAGTTAGGGTGTACTCAGCTGGCAGCTGCTGTATGCAGTTGTTTGTCCGTGCCCAGCATCGGCCAGGATGCTACCTCTCCTGCAGAATGGCTTATTTTTTTTCCTGCTTGGAGCTCTGTTCCTTTCTTTTAGCATGCAGGACTGTTATGAAGTAATTTGCATAACATGTACACTTTGCCAAATTTTGAAAATTGCCATGTTTGAAAAGGAATTGCTGCCATTCACAGTGCCACACTGATTAATCACAATGAGGGACAATGTAGAGCGCTTTTATTAAGCTTCCAGGAAGCAGGAAAATTGGCACTTCCTGAAGTGATGAGAATAATTCCATTAGCAAGAATTCCCATTTAAACTCTGGTACTTTTGTGCCATTTTAGAAATAGTTTTCACACCTTTGAAAATGTTCTTATAGCTGTGTACAAGTTGCCTAGAAGTATGTTGCCATTACATTTGCATTCCAAGAGTGTCCTGTGAGAAGTTAATTGCGTGGGTTTTTTACATAATATTTTCCTGATGCAGCCCCAGTTTAGATAAATACTGATATAAAAACATCACAGTTTGAAAGATACACATACCTATCTGTGCATTTCACTGTAAATCATTTGTAGGACCAAAGCTCAGACTAGAAAATTGTCCTTACAGAATTTCCAAATTTTTGGGATCTCTTTGAAGCTTCCTCAACCTGTACTTGGCTAGAAGGAATGTTAATGCAGGCTGCCATGTAATGGCTACAGGACAGCACAACTGTTTCCATTGCGAGTGGTACAAGTACCTGGTGGCAAGGCTTTTGCACCAAGTGAATATATTTAAAGAAATAGTAAAGTATTCCGGGGTGGAATGAGCCATTGTATTTTCTGTGACCCCAAAACTGTTCACACATCGGAGGTAGGTTGTCAGATAAATACTCCCAGGTTAGTAGCAGAGCAGGGAATTGTTCTTCATTCTCTTGTCACACTGATTTTTCAGTTATTCCCTACAAAACTGAACACAAAATGACATCTTAGAAGCAATCATCTCAAATTCACAATTTCTGTCTTGTAACCTACCTCTCCCAGAAAAGTTTCTAAATGGCTGTGCCAAGATAGCATTTTAGCAATAGGACTGCATTTAATCCTGTTTTATCTTGTATGTAGTGACTACTAATTGAGAAATAAAGTAAGTGAGAATGGCCCTCTTGGCTGGTGATTGCAGCTTTTACCTGGGAAGTGGGCCACTGGGGTTTCAGTACCTGCATCAGTGAAACTTTAATTACTTACAGGAAGTGGAATTGTATCAAGGAGAGGAGAAAGGGGCCCTCAGCCACCACATGGCTATCAACCAGAGACAGGCGATGCCTTCCATGCCCCCCAGGCAGAGAAGGGAATTAAACCAGATTGCTCCCACATCACAAGTAAGAGGAAGAGGCCTCTTTGACAGAATTGTGAATCTAACCTTGTTTTCTGCTGCTTTTCTATACAAGAGCCAAAACCAGACTGTTCTGTGGTGAATTATGTAGGGTTAGTAGGTTGGTTGTGTTTTTATGTTTTGTTTTTGGTTTGGGTTAGTTTGTTTGTTTTTCTTTTTTTGTTTTGTTTTTTTTTTTGTGGGGTTTGTTTGGCTTTCTTATTTGTATTTTTTATTTAATTAAGCATCAGGGAAATTTATTTCACCAGTTAAAAATAAAGTTCGGGGTTTTAAAAAGAAGTTGCTTTATGAGAACCAGGCTTTTATTTAATTTTCTTGTTTCAGCTAAAAGAAGCTCAGTATACTTCTAATCTTGCCAGTGAATTTAGGTATAGGTAGTTTGTACTACACAATTTATATCCTGTGCAACACTAACACATCGCATTACTTGAAATGTAAATTTATTTATAAATATGCACATATATATAGTATGTGTTTATATTATTTTAGATTTATGTAAAATATGTTGAAGTCTTGTTACAATAAATTCTGTGAAATTACTAGCAGCTTTCTGTTGAACTGTATCCTTATGTAGCAACTTCTTAGGAGTTTCACTTTTCTTCATCATTGTCTCTGTGGCCCTTAGTGTTAGAAACCTGATGGTTTTCCTTTATCTTTACAAAAAAGAACATTATCATAATTTGAAATATGTGTTTAAGTTATCAAAATGTGATATGTACCAGCACTCATAAAAGTAAGATTTCTAGATAAACACCGGTAGAAATATTTTTAACCATGTAAAAAAAATCAATTTTCATAAGGTCACTTATTTTTACTTCTGTTTATGTACAAAGACTATATTAAAAGAGAGATTAAATTTTACTCTGCAACAAAAAATGCAAACAGAAAATTATTTTTCATTTTTCAGGCCAAGCAATGGATTATCATTTATTTATGAGACTTTTTAAAATCTAGAATATATGGAAATATTTTCTTGAAGCACAATGTAATATTGAATTGGGAATGTTGTCTGGCAGCTTTCTTCTTACAATTGCATAGAATGATTCTACTGTATGAATTTTTAAAAGAGGCTTCAATATACTCTGCATTTGAAAGGGAGGAAGTAATCAGAGTAATCTTGAAGAATCTTATAAATACGCCTCCTCTATCCCTTTGTTCTTCAAACAAACTTCTGCAGAATAGACCAGGCTGTAGCGGATTTTAATGCCAAGGGAAATGTCCAGGTATTTTTCACTTGTCCCAGTATGTGGCTGCATGCAAGAGTGGTCAAAACACATACTCATTTCTAGCACTTTTTCATACTCCTAAGGGCATTACTCTAACACAGTCAGTAGAGAGGGCTGGATTTTAATCAGAGTGTGAATCTGGGAATAAATAGGTCCAGCGTTTTAAAGGGCTTGTTGCTTTTTGGTTGAAAACGTATGCTAGAAGTCAAGAAGGTATTTTATCCTCCGAAAGTTTTTATCACTAAGGATAGCATTTTTCCCTGTAATTGGGTATAACTTTCCTTGTTGTCAGAGAAAATTATCTGAAGGACTACTGAGGTAGCTGAGCAACTCCAGTATTTCAAGTCCATAGGTGCCTAATTGGAGGGAACCTTAATAAGTCTTGTTAAATGGCATGTGCAGCTCCAATAGCAGATTTATGGCTAGTATGAAGCATATGTTGGAAGCTCTACTTTGTATCAGAGACCAGAGGTCAGCCAGTTGCATTTGTTTTCTTAAAAACCCTCCAGTAAAAAAGGCTGTGTAAAATGTGGAGTGGTAGTGAGAATGAAGGAGAGAACAAAAGATACAAAAAATATGTCTTTATTCTGTGATCTACAATAGGATACCTTAGAATTCAACATTTTTTGGTATTCATAAATTATAGTGACAGAAAATTGTAATGCTAACCTATTCATTTAGGTTGATATGAATTTTACATTAAAATGCTTACAGTTTTTATATATTAAGAGTCCTTAGAGAGAAATGAAGCCAATTAAGGAGAAATAAAGACCCGCATGTCTTTGTGTATGTATACCTTCATCCAAATGCGGTTGTGTAAACAATAGTAACTCAAGGTATTTGTGCACAAATTGCTTTTTCCTTTCCCTTTTCCAACAATTCTTTGTATACTATGATTATAATCTGAGTATTTTAAGGAGAAAATAACTTATCATTTTGCTGCAGAGAAGTGCTGTGAGAGAAAATAGTTTTCTCTGAATTTGTTTAATGCTTAATACTGTAGTGGCCAGATAATAAACAGTGTTTTGTATTAATTTCAAACAGATATTCTGCTTTCATCTTCAGTTTTCTATTGTGTTCTATTGTGCTGAACTCCAGAATCAATTCTGCCACTCTCTGTTCTTTGTTAGTATTTTTATATTGTTTGCATCGCAGGAGCAACTAGAAGTTGTATCTGGGACCAGGTGCTGCACAGTGAGAACACAGAGAACTTGTTACTGCAAGAGTATGGGAATATGCCTTATGTAAGGAATAAGCTTTTACATGTTGAATCTAAACTTTCTGGGGAAGCTAATTTTTATGTAGGTTCCATGTAAGCCAGTTTCTTCCCTCCAACCATGGCCAATGCCATATGCTCCAAAAAAAGGAAAAAAAAAAATATAATCTACATCCTGTCTTCATTTCTTCTGGAGTGTAACTTAAGCTGTAAAGCATGAGATAACACTAAGCATGAGAATTCTGTCTGCTGAGTTAAATCATGTTCGATAAGCATAATGGCTTTACAGAAAGGAGACATGGTGTCTCTCAAGGTTCCTCTGTGCTGGTGAGATCCTACCCCTGTCTCCTGCAGCCCACTCTGGGTCGATGAAGGGACATGATGCCCTGGCTTTGCCTCGGCTCATTACCTTCACAGAGCTACCAGGCACTGACCTGCAGCAGCCCGCTGGCCCTGAACCGAGCATGGGCACTCAGTGCGCTTGAGTTTGTGGTGCTGTACTGCAAAATATGGAGGTGCCATTCCTTCTCCCTTCCCATCTACACTGCTGTCATGGCACACTGGCTAATGCAAATAGTTAGTCTGCAGAGCTTTGTAAGAAACATGGGGATGAAGGTTTTACAATGTCCGCACATAGGTTATATCAGGCTGGTTTTCAATTTTTATCTGAAGAAACCACCAAAACTGAACTAAGCTGGTTTTTGACAGCTCTGCTGCAACCTCATCAAGGCCATGTCGTTTCACCCTTACAGGAGATAACACAATATGGCTTTTGGAAGGCAGCATCAAAAGAACAAGCCTGCAAAAATCAACCTTACTTAAGAAAATAAATCAATTTTAGAAAGAGTCTAACAGCAAAAGTCACAGTGTGTTAAACATAGGTAATTATGGAAGGCCTTCTAATGTTCAAGTTGGGCATTTAATATAAACACATCTTGGTATATTTGGCATTCTGGTCATAGTAAGAAAGAGCTAATTGTAAAAAGTTGCATATGGTCATCTGAACTACTTGCTAAAACGACGCTACATTAATTGGATAATTAAAGATTGCGAACATGTGGCTATTGTATTCCTTGGGCATTTAGCCAGCAATTTCTGTGGCTGGGAAAATCTCTGTTAACATAATTCACAATTCATCTGCTGTATCCTTTTTCATAGAAATAAATAAGCAACATGGGTCTTAAATTTAGATTATGAAATCTTGTAACTGGTATTTTTAAATTGAGTTTTAAAGCGCATTTGTGATTTCCATTGTGTTTGTGTTTTAACACTTTTGAACAGTGGCAGCTTTGATATTTTTAGCATCCATCTCACAAATTAATAGTATTGATTTTTGGTTTAGATTTATTGTTAGCATTTTGGAAAGTGTTCTGTAATTGTAGATACTTTGTAACATGAGACCTAGTGCTCCCTGGTTTATTTTGAAGAGGATGAGTGTTGGCACACAGTTTGAAGAACTTTGTAATAGCAGTAAATTGTCTATGTGCTTTACCTTTACCTATCAAGGTTATTTGTCAGAAAAATTATGTCTGGTAAGTGGGATTCGTTTCAGTGGGACACAGACTTAACTTCACAAATCCCTATACCACCTAGTCAGTTTGTGTGTGTGTGGGAAGTTTTGGTTATTATTTTTCTTGCTCCTAATTTGAAAGTGAAATCTGTCATCTCAAAATGACCTTAAAGTGACTGACCCCTAAATCTAATCACTCCAGACTCCTTTAAAAATTGACATATATGTCAAATTTACCTTTGACTATCAAAACGTTTGAAAAATATTTAATTTGCTGGAAGCTGTAATAATTCTTGAGTTAGTAGTTACTGTTCCAGTATGATTTGGTCTCACTGCTTTGTTGATATCCATACTGTAAATTTATAGCAATATATTCATCCCATCTTATTCTAAGTTATCAGTTTTGTAAGAGTAAAAAAAAATTAGTTTTACATTCTGAATGAGAAACTTATTGATTGGTTTAGTCTGAGCAAAATGGTCACAACTGGTCAATACATGGTCAAAAGGGTGTCAGAGGCATATAAAAATAGATCTATATTTTTTACTTATATGTTTGTTGGCTTACATATCTTTGCATTCTTTTGCCTTTCTATTGCCTTTTTTAAATCTGTTGTAACAATTATTGTCATGACAGGAATGCGAAGTCACTGAGGAGAAGGAAATAGAGGAATACTTCTTATCCAAACAAATAATAATCATAATTACACTTTGTGCGCACTGGTTGTTACCAGCAAAATGTATCGTGCGTCCAAATTTTCACTTGTTCAGATAAAAAATTGTCATTAGAAGCTATGGTTGCCTGTATTTTTATTTTCCTTGGGTAGGATTTCTTTTTCCTACAGAATTCTACAGCAGTGTATGTTGAACACCTGTATCTATGTTCATATCCAAACCAGTATGAGAGATAGTCTCATGTTTGTGTCAAAGCCACTGCTGTGTCATTAACACTCCATATTATTATCTGTTACATTGCCACAGTGATGTCAGGATAACTAACAAATATAAACTTGTCCACACAAAACCATGAGACACTCTGAATTACCCAAAAATGCAAATTTCAACCAGAAAGGCCAAGGGAAAGGGAAAATGAAGCATTTCTGCAGGTGGGATTTCATCCAAATTGCATCGAGTGCTGCTACCTGGCTACCTTCTGTTTGAAATGGGAAATTTTGTCAAATCATTTGTCTAAGCAAATGGTGTTGCATTAGAGATCAGTTGACTTAGATACAACATGTGGTTTACTCTTTGTTGTGAAACCTATCAGCACATTTCAAGAAAGAAAAACCTTTGCAACGTGTTTATGGCCATATCTGAATAACCGATGACAGATACAATATACTTTGAAAAACAAAATTAATCAGATTTACTCAGATACCTAAATTTTATTAAAGTAAAAAAGGCCCAGGAGCTGACAAACAGTAGCAGTCCCTAGTTCTGTGAAAGAACACAAAACACTCACTTTGCAGGTGGCCTGAACAAAACAAGCTGTGACATACTCATTTTTAGTAAGTGAGCAAGGACTGGTTATGCTTTTCAGTAAACCTGTTACCAGATTTTGAGTCTCATTCATCACCATTCTGAATAGCAGTCTATTCAATAACATCTTTCAGAGTGGGAGGGACAAGGAAGAAAAGTGAGGCTTCACTGTGCTAATCAAGGAAGTCTGTAGAAGCCTAGAAGGCAGAGGCAAATTGGTAATACATTTTGTTCTTTGGTTAAGTCATCTCCTCAGTTTCAGCACTGAAGTGTGGTCTGAAATTTGTCTTGCGCTGGTGAAGCACAACCTCTAAGCAATGTGTGCAGCACAGAGACTCATTGTGCACAACAGCACGTGTGTATGATGCACATTTTCTGAGCCAAAAAGTTTCAAATACATTATTTGTTTGCCACTGCTTGACTGCAGTTCAGCAGCTGACCCAGCAAGGGGAGCTGTAGATTAGTGTGGACAGTTCTGTGGCTTCATAAACAAGAAATTCTCAAATAAGAGCATTTTCTTTAGAATCTGTCTATCTGTCTCACTAGATTTCTGAATTTTCACAGTTGTTTCAAGGGAGGGTTCCATAAAATACTTGACTGCAGGTTGTATGAGAGAGCTGTTTTTTCTCTCCTAGCGCACCCACCCTCCACCCAGAATTAAAATGTTTATAAAGCTGTGCTGGTTTTGTGTATTAAAACAGCATCAATATCTCTGTGTGTGATATCAGCTCATCTGGTCCTGGATAATCTGGTACAGGAGTCAATGAACTTAATGCAGTATTGGTAATCCAAAAGGGTTTGAGTTAAGTGTTTTTGACATGTAGAATCAAGAGTCAAGGGCAAAGCAGACTTTAAATATTCCTTCAGCACAGTCTGGTAGGGATGTAATTGAATACCTCAGGTAAAGCATCTTATCAGAACGAAAGCTGGTTAGTGTCTCATCACCAAACAGGGAGGTGCTGTGCGTCTTCTCCACACAAGTGCTCTTTTGACATTGTTGAAAGTCCTTTGAGGTCTCAGTTCACACTGGAAATTCTGTCAGGGATGCATTTGCACATTATAGGATAAATTCTACTTTATCCAAGTTGGTGTATGGCATGGTTGTCATTCTATCATTTCAGTAGTTAATGCCAAAGCAGGTGAAGGATTTTGAGAAGTTGCACAAAAAGGAATCAGGAAAGGAATAAATATTGCATGTTTATGTTGTTAACGTGATATAAATCCTCATAGTAAAATACAGAAATGTTTCCACTCAGACCAGAATTATAGATCATATGTTCCTCTAAGAGGCATAGAGCGAGAATTTAGTGAAAAGACACTTATCAGGAAACTAAACTGCCAGAAGTCTTCTATCACAATTTATCTCTGGGGTTGTGAAGGTTTGTGCAGAGGAAGAAGTCTGAACATAAACGATGTCTTCAGATGTCTGTGAACAGACAAAGTTTTATGCCTCTGTTTTTTGCTAAGTCTTAAAGCTGCATTATAGCTATTGTGATATTTGATATTTTTATTAAACAGCAGCTCCCATAGCTGTGCAGTCAGGGGTAATTCTTATTGCAAATAAAGGTCCTCCAGCCTGTGAATGTGGATAGTATCCTGAGCAAGTAAAGGGCTCGGGCACAGTAGTCAAATAGAAAGAGTTCTAAAGAGACAGAGATTTTGCACTGCAATTTTTTATTTTTTTTTTTAAGTTTATTACTAAGCATAGTAATAGATGAAGGTGTTGTTGTTTGGTCCTTTATTTTGCATTTTGTCTTTGTTGGTGCTAACCCATAAGGCTTCAGTGTGCATTTTGTTAAACCAGAACTTGCTAAGGCATTGCTAATTTTTTTCATCATAAGCTGCTTCATTTGGGGAGGAGGGGAAGGAGAGAATGTAAAATAATTATGAATTTGAATCACAATTTTACTATTATTACATGATTAAAAGAGTCCATTTGGATTCAACTCCTCATTTGAATATTAAATATAAGGATAGTTAGATTAGGAGCGTATTTGGATCATAGAATAGTTGGGTTGGAAGGGACCTTAAATCTCATCCAGTTCCAGCCCCCTGCCACGGGCAGGAACACCTTCCACTAGAGCAGCTTGCTCCAAGCCCCATCCAACCTGGCCTTAGACACTGCTAGGGATGGGGCAGCCACAGCTTCTCTGGGCACCCTGTGCCAGCACCTCACCACCCTCACAATAAATTTCTTCTTAATAGTTAATCTAAATCTACCCTCTTTCAGTTTAAAGCCATTCCCCCTTGTCCTATCCCTACCTGCCCTTCTTAAAAATCCTTCTAAATTAAAGGTGATCCCCTCCTACAAAAGAAAAAAAAAAAAAAAAAAAAAAAAGAAAGGAAAATAAAGAAAAGGTGAATTCCTGTAAGTATTATCTAGTCATCTATTTGAACATTTGGTTGGAGAGATATAATTTTCAGCATTCCAGGGGCACTACAGGTTTTTAAAAGAAAGCTGTCAGGACTGTGAAATGCTGAACCTTCTCCTGTTTGAAATGATAAAATATCCAAAGTGGGTGAGTGTTTAAAACTTAGAAATATATTAGTGTGTCAAAAAGGGTCCAAGCGATGTTATGATTAATTCCCGAGCATGAATGATGGGGCCAAATGGTAGGAGGCTTCTGTGGGGTATTTATTACAAAAGAGTTATGTCATGTTAAAAAAGAGCCTCATTTCACTATGGTTTGATTTGTATCTACTTTGTACCTCCTTTTCCTCTCTTGTTCTAAAAAAGAAAATCTGACTTTAAAGGCAAAACACAAGAGCTGGGAACAACCACATAAAGTGACTCGCTGTCTCTTTTTGTCTCTCTCCCCTCACTGACCCCAAGGACATTTTGCCATTTAGAAAACTTTTAATGGCATCTCTCTCATTTCATTTGCAGTCACCTCAGTGTGAGCTTCTTGTCCCCCTCCTCCTCTACCACAGCTGGCTCACAGAACGGAAAACAGGCTTTTAAAATTAAGATTTCTTTATTGTGGTGGTTGTTTTGAGTTTCAGTTGCTGTCTTTTTCAATGTTTTCTGCTTTCTTATTTGTATAAGTGTTTAAATTACCTATTTTTCAGGAGCATAAAAGAAGAAAAGTTCCTCATAGCAGGAGCTATATTTCACAGTAGTGTAGTATATACAGCACCTTAAAAATAACATTCTGAACATCTAGTATTCACGGAAAGTGTAGTAAATGTGTTTTAGAAATAAATATGCTCAATTTTAAGTTACCAGACTGATTCCTGAGGATGGTGAATAATTCTGTGGAAGCATTTATTGCAGAGCTCAACAGTGCTGCATCACTTACAAGAGTCTGGCAAGGCGGAAAAAATACAACTCTCAAATGAACAAATCTCAAGCCAGTAATATTCACCTTTTTTCATTTTCTTTTCCATTTATAATTGATTCTAAACTTATGTGCGTCTTTCAAAATAACTGTCTTATTGATTGGAAACAAGCTATAAAATGTTATTATAAGAGTCATTCACTTTTTCTCTCTGATTACTGTAAACAGACGCTGATTGAGCAAAACACTATTTTTTCTTACCCTATATTATGTGATTTGTATCTATTACATATGTAAAACAGCATGAAGAAAATGTCACAGATAGAGAAGGGCATTTATCCTGGGTGATACCTCCTGTTTATGCGTCTTAAGATTAAGGATTTCATGTTTATGCAAAAGGCTGTGCACTTCTTAGTCTGTGCCGTGTTACAAAACTTGTGCCCAAGCTTTTCTCATCCAAGTGTAAAATATTCTAAAATACAGGAACTCACTGTTGTGAGGAGCCACTGAAATCATTACGCTTCTGTCCTAGATGTACTTTTATGTACATTATCTTAAGTAAGGTTCAATTTCTGTCTGGAAAAACCATTTCCAAAAGATAGGAAACAGGCTTTGTAGGTGGATGGTGCTCACACACTGGTAGTGAAAATATACCTGGAGAAGTGTTAAAGCAGCTTACATTTTTCACTCCTTTGGTAATTAAGGATTCATTCTACAGCCATCCATTTTCATCACTTAAACCTTTGTACAATAGGAGGGAGTTCTTTGAATGATGGATATCAGGATCAAGCGACCTAAAGAAGTCTGAGCTCTGTATCAGTAGAGGAATGAAACCAGTCAATTTAGCAAATACAGTAAGGAAGCTTGTGTTTGTTGGCAAACTGTTATTCTGACTGTATCAGCCATATGGTTCATGTGTAGGTGTATTTGAAAACTCCCAGCAGTAATATTGAATTATTAAAAGAGCCATTTTCCAATATTCTGTCCAATGCAGTTGTACACATTCCTGGCAAACTGCGGAGATTCTTTAATTCCTTTGGATATATGGGTGTTAGGAAACTACTCAGAAAGATGTGGTATGCTGCCTATGGTAAGCTAAGCAAGAAATGGTTTCCTGGAAGTAGCAACATTTGTTGCCTTTGCTGTGAATTTCTGTGGGTTTTTTGTCATGGGACATGCCAGTTCTAAGTTTTTAGCAGGTAGATTACTTCTCTCTAAAGGTTTCTAATGCTAAGGACAAGGAGCTTTGGAGCAGTAAAAGGTGCAGACTTACACAACTTCCTCTCCATAGTCTGACTGTGTGTGAAGAACAGTGTCCAGTCAATTAACTTATTTGGAAACCTGTTGTTTTTACTCCCTCCACTTTAATTTCAACAGTAACCAGTAGGCCTCCCTAGTTCTCTTGTGCTTGGTTCCTATTGCACCATAACCAGTAATTGGAACTGCTTTTTATTAAAGGTACTCTTGGTGGAATCAGCTGGGGAAGCCAAATAAAAATATAGATGGAAAATATAAAACGAGAGTAAGTAGTGGAGAATTTTCAGTGTTAGTTATTGATTCCCTTGATTGTGAGCACACAGGAACGCTGACACTCAGTGTACCTAATTGTGATTTTATTGACTATCATTTCTACCTTGTTTATACTGCCAGGGTCTGTTGGTCGCTGTAACTGATGGTTTTCACTCATTCCAAGTCTTGCAGCTCCAACCATGTAGTCCTTTGTTCCTTTTCTTCATTTTTCTTGATACAATACCCCTGCCTATTCAAGTTGTGTGTGTGACTACTGCTAAAGTGGAAAATAAAAGCCTTGTAGCAATTCCTTAGGCTCTAGAGGCACATTTGGCTTAAAAAAAAGGCTGGTGTTTTTTTCCTGGGAAAATTGGGTGAGTCACTTACTGAAATCCTGTCTTAAACACACAGATAAAACAAGAGGCAACCAGATATTACATGTCAGTGTCAATAGATGATTGCTGTGAGCACACGTACTGGTAATGTTAGTGTTTTCTCAGTTCATACTGCTTATTTTTGGTTTACAGATAACATATGAACTGTTTCTCATGCCCTGTGCAATCTGATTATCTGTGTAATGAGCACAAATTACAGAACATTCCCCAGGTTAGCAATATCTTGATTCTACATAAGTTATAAATTTCCCAGGATCAGACCAAGGTACCACATCTAGAGACAGTGCTTGGCCTGTGTATTGGGCTGGACTTCCATGAGGGTTTTAAGATGTGAACAAACAGGGAAAAAGGCATAGGAACAGGAAGCATTACACATTTTCAGGCATGGATGTGAGAGTAGTTAATACCCAGGAGATGTGTGTATGTTTGGGTGAGTGGGAATCTGTATGTGCTCCCCAGGGCTTTGCAACAGCCCTGTCTTCTCACCTCCTCTTGCTGGGGTGCATCTCCTGGAAATGTTTTGCTGTCTCTGCACTTGCAGAGGTAGAAAAGGTGCATAAATATAATGGAGTGTTCTGTGGTTTGGTCTTTCTTTCCAGTATGTGGTATTTCTCTGACGCAGTGTCTGTCTTTTTCCCAGAGCAGATCTTTACACTATAACATGCTCCCATGGTGAAAGGAGATGGGAGAGACGTCTGTCTTCACCCTTCTACATGAGAAGAAAAACCTGCTACATGAAAAGATCCTTTTCCCAGGTTTACTACTACCCACAGATCCTGCTATGGGGGAATTAGAAACCTCGGTGTATATATATCATTCCTTTTTTAAACCTAATTATGTTGTGACAAAAAATAACAAAAAACCTACCAAACAAAAAAGGAGCATTGAGCAATTTACTTCTTAAATAACAAAACCACCATACGTCAAAAATATTCCTGTTTCTCCTCTAGTAACTTTAATTTCTGGTGTATTGTACAGCAAAATGCCATTAACAGTTTTATGGTAATGATTACATTAGCCTTGCAGACCATTTTTACTAGCCTTTTTTACTGTCACATTTGCTACATAAGCCTAATTTTATGTTATTGCAATATTGTTCCATAGTGTGTTCAAATAATCGATAGCAGTACAAGGGTTGTTCCACTGGGATCACATTATATGAGTTTATAATATACAATATACATTTTGATGTATACATGTAGTATTTGCTGTTTTCCCCCCTCTTCTTAAATACAGAAATTTCTAGTTGTGTTTATTCCCCTCGTCAGCATACTTTATCATATCAAAGCCTTTACAGACAGTGTAGAACTACTGAGTTATGTTTGGGTCATGTTTTGCAGTGTGCCCTTTAATACTGTAGCTTTAGAAATGCAATTTTCAGCCTCTGCTTATTAGAATATGATAAAGTATTCCTGGTCTATGTCCAGCTTCACTAATCTCCAGACTACACTTCATGAATTAGGCATGAAGGTTTTAGTCAATGTGCTTTCAAAGACCAATGTTTAGGGAATCATGGATTTTCTACAAGCTGAGGGAGAAATCTATAATAGGAAGAGCTGATTTTCAAACATCAGATTCTGTAGAAGAAATGACCAGTTCTGGCTAGGAAACAGAAAACATTTCCGTTTAGAATACTCAAGAACTGGTTAAAAATGTATTGTAGGATTTAACTTAAAAAGGAGTAGCTTTTTAAAATGCGCTGTAAGTGCTGTGTAGTGTACAGAGGCTCATACATATTAGATACCACGTAGGCACCTCCTGAATTGTGGGTTAAAAAACAAGTCACACTAAAGTTGAATCAGTTTAGTGTTATTAACGTACTCACTGATGGACGTTCTTCTGCCTTTACCAGTGTGCCGTTCATTCGCAGCAGATCCTGCTGTTGTGAGGTCTGACATGGGGACGGTAGGAGTGTTATGAGTTGGAACATATAAACAGAGTTTAAATCCCATCTCTCTGCTTGAGCTTTCACCAAAGCCTAAGTCCAAATTAAACCAAAGCGTACAGAAAAATACATAAGCATGCATTTGTAATGCCATCCAGTCTGACCCCTGGGTGTCCACTTGTGACCTTAATTATCCTTTGTTTGTCAGTAAGACTCATCATCTTGATTTTTGTGGAATTTAGGCTCAAAGATGATTCATGAGCTAGTCATCTTGGGGAAGACCTGTAAGCAATCACTCGGACTTGAGAGAACTATAAACAATATTCACCTCGCTGGGAAATGTCATCTGTTCATATACTACATAGCTTGACTTTAATGCTGATTTTGGGTTGGTGTTTTTTTAAGAGAAAGGGGCAGTGTTAGTACAGTGAAAGTCACTTTTTTAATGCCGGGGGTAGGGCAGATATGTAAGTCAAACTTTGCAGTGTTTCCATAGTTCTTTCCTAGACTCTAATGTGTAACCCTTCCCTTAGGAAACTGCAGCACTATTGCACAATCTTATAGTTGATTTATTTCTTGCAAAACAGGTAGTTAAGGAGTAAATGAGAAGGTACCCTTTCAGTATTTATGGCATCGGTCCATACTAATGAGTGTTGATATCGCCTAGCACATGCAGTTACTACTGACATTATACTAAGAATTAATAAACAGTGATGTTTAGTCAGTGAAGAATTAAAGGACAGTTGTAACCTGTCTGGATGAAAATGGGATCCTTTCTGCCTGAAGGGGACGGCCATGCATAATGAATCCCATCATCCCTGTTCCCTTCCCCCCAGACAGACGTGTTCTGAGGTGGAGGGGGGGGTATGTCAGGTGGTTCACATGGCTGTTTGTAATATTAATTTCTTCATCTTATCATGAAGTCATTCTATCAAACACAGGATTTTTTCCTGCTTTTGGTAAAGCATAAACAGTATGAGGTGCTGACAATGCTTTTGTTTACTTGTGTTTTTTTTAAATATTTGTTGCTTTTCTTGAAAAGAAAGAATTTTCCAGTCCTGTGAGGCTGATGTGTGTGTAGTGTTATTTTCTACCTGTAATACCTCTTGCATGTAGATACACACACAAACATGTATACACCTCCACCACCCATGTGGTGTGCTTATTTAGGAGAAGAAGACTAAATGCTGTCTTTTATGTTGTTCTTTTCCAAAATAATAAGTTATGTCTGGTAAAAATTATTCTTAACCACACATTAGGGAGTTGTGGGTGATCCCATGAAACAGAAATCTATGTCTCAGACTCTCAGGCTATTGTCTACATTGGTAATTCTTTAGAGAAAAGCATGACACCATCGCACAAGAGTTTTGAGCTCTTTTCAGCACCACAACATCCCTAAAAGGAAAATGAGACCTATAGCTGAATATAAATTGTTTCAGATGTGGAACACCAACTTGCATCTGTCTTTATTTCCCTATACAGTCAAGCAGAACAATAAGCAGGATAGTAGTAATCATTGCTAGCTCTGACTAGTGACTGTCAGAAATGTGGTAGAAAATTGCCACAACAAGCCATAGGTTGTGGAAATGTCCTTCTGTAGCTGGCAACTGTGATGATCAGTGCCAGGAAACAGGCACCCCTGAAATTTATTTTAGCAATGAAGCAAATGCTCGCATGGAACAGGGTGTCTGGAAAAAGTTTGCCATTAGTAGGATGAGTTACATTGCATCCCACTTGCACGGACAGCCTGCATGAATCAGACACCAAATCCTGTCCTCTTCTTCTACAATTTCCTCGTACATTGCAGCCAGTATTCATCCAGTCCAAAGGTTGTAGTATATGCCTTTCCTTTATATCTGTATAACCAGGAAGCAGGGAAAACTAGAGTAGTAAACAGAAATCCTCAGTTAATTCCACAGACTTCCTAATGCAAAAGTATGTAATAATTAAATGTAAAGCAAGGTAAAATACGTGCTGAAAATTGTGAACTGGAATAGTGATCAGCGCCAGTTGTTCTTTCTTTGGAAATAACAGAAGATTGAGGGAGCTATATAATCATGGTTTGTTAACTGATGTTGAAATTATTTTCTCTGTAGAAAACAGAGACAGGTGAGTTTAATACTAGAAGTATTAGCCTATGCAGATCTCACCTCTTGAGTACTTCGCTGTGTTTAGAATGCCATGCAGTGCTTTGCTATGTCATTCAGTTGCTCTGTTAGAAAAAACATTCCCTGTCTCACTTTGCTATATAAAGTTGCAGCGTCGGCCAAACATGGGTTAAGGCATAGAGAAGGGCCTATTAGGAGGCTGTCTTTCAGAATTTAGAATGTTAGTTCTGCCTTGTACCATAAAAGTTGGTGCTGGTTTATAAACTTGTTATTAACTTGATAACCTGGTTCTAAAATTTTCAGAAATAGCATGTTAGTGTAGGTGGAAGGGTTATGAGGGTCTATTTGATAGTTCCTTCAGCTACAATGAAAAACTTAGAAAGTAGTGATTTGCTAGTGTTTGGTGTCCTTATGGTGCTTTCAGGGTTCTTTCTTCAGAAAAATAGAAAGAGCAGACACACCTAAATTGTTAGATACCGTGTTATCAAATAAATTGTTAAGGCACTTGGAGCTGCAGATATATATCTCATGATCTCAAATACAAAATTCAAACCGCTCAGGAAAGTTAGCTGCTGCACTGCAAACATGCTTTTGAAAATGCCAGCTGGCCCATAGCTTCCTTTTCAAGTTTCTAAACTCCTTTGAAAATACAGTCAGTGATGCCTAGCACCTGCTAAGAGCCTAATTCCTCATTTGAAAATTAAGCTCCCAAATCTCACCAAATTTCTGTGGTATTTACCCTTCAACTGCCTGAATCACATTTGAAATTAAGATATGTGCTTCAAAATTGCGCATTTCTCTAACTGCAGTTTCTTAGCCTGGGCTTGCCTTTGCCCTGAGGGGAATGGCGAGGAGGGAGAACGGGGACTCCTTGTTCTAGATTCCCAAAACTGAAATATCATCTATTCAGCTAAGTTGCACATGCAGTTTACCTGCCTAATGTTGAAACCTGATTCATGCATATGTAACTGGAGTAAATATTCTTGCATGAGGTTGTTTTGGCAGGCTCTTTTTGCATGATGCATTAAGTGTGCTGAGGTTTCTCATTGAGTTTTACTGTCTTAAGTGATTATCTCAGCTATCTCTGTGTAACCTTTTTAACCCTTCAATGTTCAGTTTTCTATCAATTTTAATATCTTTTTTAGGCCCACTATAGATGTTGTTAATAGAACTGCATTTGCCAATGGGTTGTAGAGATTAGAATCTCTTATTACTCTAGTTTTTCTAAATATATTACAGGAAGTTTCTGTGGTATATGGTTGGCACATGGTGACATTGTATTTTCTTTTCCTGCATTTGTGGGCAATAATGGACTGAAGAGCATGTTATGCTTTTTTATTTTGCCAAAATCCATACTGGTTAGATACAAGCCTATAATTCACATTTGTATAACTATCATTAGAACTCCTGCGTATGATTAATAGACTGAAACTTCTAGGACTAGGTCTTGACAAATAATAAATTGCTTAATAACATTTATATTTGTACGAAGTATTTAATGTGCTCACCTGTTTTCTGACTGAAATGGGATAGTATTTGTAAGGCTACAAGAAGAGCTCAGAGGCAAAACTGAAATCTTGCTAAACGGAGGTTGGAGCTGGTCACTACTGGACCATCAGCTCTGTGTATTTGGACGCAGCAAACTAGTCCCAGTGCTCTCATCATGCCTAATTTTCAGCATTGCTTGAACATCCCATCCTTATCTTCAAAGGAGGGGCTTCAGAATACCTGTAGATCAAGGTAGTTATTCTTATCATTAGTACAAAATTTGTTATAAAACTGACATGCCACCTGAATTATTATATGTATTTTTACTTCCCTGTTTGTTTTCCATTTGGTCCTACTGGTTGTTACAGAAGCTTTATTATGTTCTCCCATTTTCTCCTTTATATTTCCCTGGATAAGCCTGAGATTCCTGTATCTCTGCTGTAGTGCTGCAATGGTACGCTGCTTTCAGATTCTCTGACAAACCAGCATATCTTAATTCTAAATCCAGAAACAATGTGAAATAACTTTTTTACACCAGCATTTTGGGTTTCTTTATGATTTAAATTAATTGTTTTCTTTGGCATGAGAACACAAGATGATCATCAAACAACAGGCAAGTACACTTGAGTAAGAGAAGAAGCTGAAGTAAGCAAATTTATGACAGAAAGAATATTGAAACTGGATTGGCAACCCTAGTTTCTCTTTATGGCAATTGTTCAAATTGTTTTCAGAATACACCTTGGTTATTAAAATATGTTCCTAAACTAATCTTTTAAAGCTCAGATATAGAATAATATAAAGGTGTGATCTGATGCCCAAAAAGGATTTTGGAGAGCTAAATCTTTGTTACAAAGTTCAAATGAATCTTGGCTGTGAAATATTCTGAATTTAAGGCTGTTTACCAAACTAATAACATGCCAATTGTCTGGTCAATACTTTATAATGTGAAAATTATGATCCAGTTAACATTATGTTATGATTAGATAGGGATAAATAAAATCTGTGATTTTCCTATATTAAATTTAATTTACATACAGTGCTCCTGTAGTCATATTTATACAATACTGAATTTTACCATTTAATTTCTGATAAATGCTATTGTATCACAACTATTTTGGATCACCACTCCAAAAAACCCAGTTGTGCTTACAGTTAGGACTTTACCCTAAATGACCAGAGCTTGTTAGGTCTTAAAAGACCTAGATACATGCACATGCACTCTCATATCCCTCCTCAGGCACAGAGCTGTGAACTAGGAGTTGGTGCAGGAGGGCAGGAATTGAAAATACATAGATTTTAAACACTGTGTCAGCATTCTCAAAGCCACAGAATTACATAGAGAAACATACAAGTTTTATTTTTGCTTATATGTTACCTGGCTTTAGTGATATTTGTCTTATTTATGCTGAACTGGCCATGTTAGAGCTTTTTTGGTCCCATCTGGCCCTCACCAAGACTTCAGCTCCCTTTGTCACAACAAAAACTTCCTCCTATTTTAAGGCAGGTATTTTTTGTCATCAATCCTGTTTGATTCAGTCCTACACAAGTTTGATCAAGCCACATATCTCACTAGGATCAATTTTAGCCGTGAAGTATAGATTGAAATATCTGTGTGTGTCAATTTGACAGAGAGAACAGAGGAGATATCTTTACTAGAACTGTATTACAGTTGACAGATCCCTCCTCCCACCTTCAGGTATTGACAGCGCATGTAGGAGATCATGCATTGCTTCAGCTACAGTCTGGCTTTACTATAGTATTACTGGTGTGTAAGAGTGTCATCTTATCCCATGGACCAGCTGGATATATACACATTAAGTTTGTGTTTCTCATTTGGAAAATGGGCATTTCAACAGGCAGTGGAAAGAGGCAGAAGCAGATCTGAGCTAACAATCTGGCAAGGATAGAACTCTGGTAGAAAGAAACATAACCCATGTGCAAGTGAAAAACCTATCCTCTCTGAATCCCCTTCGTACAGCAGAAACCTCTAAATACATAGGGGCACAGAGCTGGGAATGACGTACATGGTGTATGGACTTCTTCAGTGGAAAGATCTCTGTGTGATGCTGGCAGAGCTCTCACAGGTCAGGGCTTCTCCTTGTCAGGCTTTCTAAAGCTGGCATTGTTGTCGTCCTTGTCAAACAAAATGCAGTACCATCCCTCTCTGCTAAGACGTGGCAGGAGGGGAAATCACATTTTTTTCTTAGTTGCAATTTAGAAGCATGAGGTGAAGCAAAAAGACCATGAGATTCCATGGGGGCATATAGCTAGACATAAAAAATGGCACGGAGGGAAATCTGTAAAATAGATATATAAGTAAGGCCCCATTTGTATATAGATTTCCAGTAGTGTTGTACTTTAGGTAGAGACAAAAGGAGAAAAAAAAAAGAAAACAAGTTTCTTCCTCAGTGAGGAAGTGTGAGGAAAGGCCTGGCTTGGAAGATTCCTGTTAATTCTGTTTCGTTACCTTACGTTTTAGTCCGTTGTGCTTTAGGACCAAGAGTTGTAATTGTCTCTTTGGCATTTAAATTTAGGACACTGTTTCACCTGTGTAGGAACCCATCCTCAACACTACAATCTATTGTTAAGATTATTCTTACATAAAGGAAAATTAATTACATTATATTGGCTTACTGGACCAGTTTTACCTATAAATCTTTTTTCAGCAATACAATATGCAGTCATCTTTGTAAAGCTTAATTGTGTAAATTAAGTTCTTTTTCTATGATGGTTTAATAATAACAGTGCCTGATCACCACTGACAAAAGCTTGCTAAAATATAGGGTAAATGTATCTTAAAGCTCAGATACAAAAGGTAAAAAAATGCATACACAAGCATATTTTATCTTGCAAATGAGCAAAGCTCATTTGACCCATTCAAAACTGTTTTCCTATGGTTCAGTTTTATCTTATACCTGAAATTGTGAATATGCATTTTAGCCTTTCTATGTACAAGGGCAAAGCAACTGTACACCTTTGTTATATAAGCTCCTAAAAGACTGGATTATTGAATGTAGTGGAGTTGATATGCGCATTATCATGATAGGAGATATGATTTAGGAGTTTGAATTATTTCTATGTGTTAATGTTTTTACTACAATTGCATGAGTCACGTGCCATTTCATTCTTGACCGCGTATAGTCACTGTAAAAGCCATGAGAGTCTGACTGGGACTCTGAAAGGATGCGGGTAGCACAATTAGCAAATGACTCCTAGCAATTGGACAGCCTCTCTTGATGAAGAAAAGTGATCCGCAATATTCTCAGCCCAGAAATAAGTAGAATGCAGTTTATGGTATCAAGTTATGTAGCAGAGGGAAGTTAAACAGGATTGTGTAAGTTTCCTAAGCCAAGGCTATATATTGACAGAACTAAGCAAACGTGAAACCGTCCTAATTACTGATGAGAAAAGGGACATTTTCCACTAAATGTCATCTTTCTATTTTTCTTTTTTTTTTTTTTTTTTTTTTTTTAGTTTTTATTGCAGGATGCTATTGTTGTAGTTCAGGAAGCCCCGGGCAGCTTAGAATTCAGGCAAAAAATCAATAGCCCACTTGTTGAAGATAAGTGAATTAGCTTGTGTTGAATGTAACTGAGTACCTGAACACTCCAGTGAGCAGCCTTTGTTTTGTGAGGAAAGAGATTTGTAAGGTTTCTATTCCAAGGGCTGTGGTGATGCACATCTCACATTAATCAACCTGAGTAAGAAGCAGTTGACCACTTACATGGGGAAATAATTTGTGAATTTTCTTTCTTTCTTTCTCTCTTGTTCCTACCTGCTCACCATAGCTCACCATGCTGAGCAGATTTCTACATATTCCAAAGCTAATGATGAATTTCACAGAAGAATTCTAGCGAACAGTAAGTAACAAAGGAGACCAGAATAAGTAGCATTATGCTGTGATTTGCCACGAGCTAAGTTCAGAATTTCTTTCCCACCCTGTGTGGGTCTGGGATTTATTTCCTTTCACAGATGTTATATCTGTGGGAAGCTTACCTTGTGTGTCTGTGTGCTAGAAGAAGAAATGTTTCTGTCCAGTGTCATCAGCATTTGCTTTACAGACTATTTATAATTCCCATTTATCCAAAAATATTCTTAACCCCAATTTGACAACTTCCTGATCCTTGAGAGAGTTGCCAACTCAGCATTAATAAGGAAAAGTAGTGGGAGGACTCCTTGAAGTGCCCCCTGGACGTGAGAATCCTGGAGGCCATATAAAAAGCAGGGGATGGTCTCAGCTTTTGTTGGCAGCTCATATAGTTTCTTTGTGACTAGTCAATCAGCAAGGTCTGAAGCAGTCACATAGGATGTGTTTTTC